>OX463225.1:2185947-2188447 GCA_949820135.1 Sylvilagus floridanus | reverse complement strand
AGAGTCCAGCAGGGGCCTCTGGAAGTGACTTAACCACTGGAAAAGTCAGCAAACAGCAGACAGGAAGGGCGGGACCGGAGTCCCTCGCACACGGAGGCCTGGCCCTGCTGGCCGCCGGCGGCCAGCTCGCTGCTGGCTCGGGACCGTCTTTGCTTCTCTCACTCTCATTCCTTCCCTTGGCCTGGAGCTCCCAGGACCCCGCCCGGCTGGGGCCGTTCTGGCTGGGAAGTTGGGAAGTGCTCTGGTGGACGGTCCACTGCAGGTGGGGACAGCAGCCAGCCTGGGCCCTCGGGTCGCGCCCCCCGCCTGCTCGGCTTCTCTCGGGGAGGAAGACGGAGCAGCGGGGCCTTGGACGCTCCTCTTCCCAGCAGCTCAACACGCTGCCACTTATTTTTTAAAAAGAAAACTTTTTTTTAATAGGCAACAGCTTTGCATTTTGGAGAGAAATGTTCTTTATGTAAATGTAAATCTAATGAATAAGCAAATAAACGTCTCCCATAAGCGTTGACTGTTTTGATTCGAAACACAAATCAGGTCCCGCACCTTCGGGTTTGATGGAAATGTGGCTGGAAGGCCGAAGGAACGACAACGGCTGTGAAGCTCTGCCAGGAGCGCGCTCTGCTCTGCCCGCCCTCCTCCCCCTCCCCTCCTCCTCCCCTCTTCTCCTCCTCCCCTCCTCCTTCTCCTCCTCCTCCTCCTCCTCCCCTCCTCCTCCCTCTCCCCTCCTCCTCCCCTCCTCCTCCCCTCCTCCTCCTCCTCCCCTCCTCCTCCTCTCCTCCCCCTCCCCTCCTCCTCCTCCTCCTCCCCCTCCCCTCCTCCTCCCCTCCTCCTCCCCTCCTCCTCCTCCTCCCCTCCTCCTCCTCTCCTCCCCCTCCCCTCCTCCTCCTCCTCCTCCCCCTCCCCTCCTCCTCCCCTCCTCCTCCTCCCCTCTTCCTCCTCCTCCCCCTCCCCTCCTCCTCCTCCCTCCTCCCTCCTCCTCCCCCTCCCCTCCTCCTCCCCCTCCTCCTCCTCCCCTCTTCCTCCTCCTCCCCTCCTCCTCCTCCCCCTTCCTCCTCCTCCCCTCCTCCTCCTCCCCTCTTCCTCCTCCTCCCCTCCTTCTCCTCCTCCTCCTCCTCCCCCTCCCCTCCTCCTCCCCTCCTCTCCTCCTCCCCTCTTCCTCCTCCTCCCCTCCTCCTCCTCCCCTCTTCCTCCTCCTCCCCTCCTTCTCCTCCTCCCCTCCTCCTCCTCCTTCTCCTCCTCCTACTCCTCCTCCCCTCCTCCTCCTCCTTCTCCTCCCCCTCCTCTCCTCCCCCTCCCCTCCTCCTCCCCTCTTCTCCTCCTCCCCTCCTCCTTCTCCTCCTCCTTCTCCTCCTCCTACTCCTCCTCCTCCTCCCCTCCTCCCCCTCCCCTCCTCCTCCCCCTCCCCTCCTCCTCCCTCTCCCCTCCTCCTCCCCTCCTCCTCCCCTCCTCCTCCTCCTCCCCTCCTCCTCCTCTCCCCTCCTCCTCCCTCCTCCTCCTCCTCCCCTCCTCCTCCTCTCCTCCCCCTCCCCTCCTCCTCCCCTCCTCTCCTCCTCCCCTCCTCCTCCTCCCCCTCCCCTCCTCCTCCCCTCCTCCTCCTCCCCTCTTCCTCCTCCTCCCCCTCCCCTCCTCCTCCTCCTCTCCTCCTCCCCTCTTCCTCCCCCTCCCCTCCTCCTCCCCTCCTCCTCCCCTCCTCCTCCTCCCCCTCTTCCTCCCCCTCCCCTCCTCCTCTCCTCCTCTCCTCCTCCCCTCCTCCCTCCTCCCCTCCCCCTCCTCCTCCCCTCCCTCCTCCTCTCCCCTCTTCCTCCTCCTCCCCCTCCCCTCCTCCCTCCTCCTCTCCTCCTCCCCTCTTCCTCCCCTCCCCTCCTCCTCCCCTCCTCCTCCTCCCCTCTTCCTCCCCCTCTCCCTCCTCCTCCCCTCCTCCTCCTCCCCTCTTCCTCCTCCTCCCCCTCCCCTCCTCCTCCTCTCCTCCCTCCCTCTTCCTCCTCCTCCCCTCCTCCTCCCCTCCTCCTCCTCCTTCTCCTCCTCCTACTCCTCCTCCCCCTCCCCTCCTCCTCACCTCCCCCTCCCCTCCCTTCTCCCCCTCCCCCTCCCCCGCCCTCCCCCTCCTCCTCCTCTGCACTTCCATAGCAGGCCCCCGGCTCACTCACAGGCACCGGTGTGGAGCACTTGGCCCTGCCTGTCCTGAGCTGACCGTGCCACAGTGCGTCCGGGCTGAACCCCTGTCCAGCTGTGGCAGAGGGAATTTGCCTGCGGGAGAAGCTGGGGTTCTGGGCTGTGAGTTCATGGCTTGGCTCTGGAGGCCTCTGCACCGGCTTCCTTCAGCAGGAGGGCTGGGCGCAGCCGTCACTCAGATTTATCGTTATTAATACAGGGAATCCGCATAATCACCGTGCCCTTAATAAACAGCGCGGCTGCTTAGCGGGGACAATGGCCAGGGGACGTTCGCAGCTTCCCACCAGCTTGTTCTAATGAGCGCACGGCTTTCCCGGGGCGGCTCCAG
>OX463225.1:1923240-2185847 GCA_949820135.1 Sylvilagus floridanus | reverse complement strand
CAGCTGCTCCACTCTGATCCAGCTCTCTGCTGTGGCCTGGGAAAGCAGTGGAAGATGGTCAAAGTCCTTGGGCCCCTGCATCTGTGTGGGAGACCTGGAGGACGTTCCTGGCTCCTGCTTCGGATCGGCGCAGCTCCGGCCATTGCAGCCATGTGGGGAGTGAACCAGGGGATGGAAGACCTCTCTCTCTGTAGCTCTACCTCTCCAATAAATGCATACAATCTTTAAAGAATGGAATCAACACTTGTCATCCAGCTCACGTCAGCGGCTGGTGTGTCTGCCATGTGCTCACCGTTGTCACATGCCCCGAGCCCTCCGCTTGGTAACACTGGGGAACAATGCCCAGATTCAAGGCCTCTGAACCCAAACCCGCCCCTCTCTCTGTTGTGACGACACCTGCTAAAGGCCGGGGTGTGTGCCCTGAAATCACAGAAGGACTGGGACTCCACCCCCGATGCCTCGGGGGGGGGCTCTGCAGACGGCCCTCAAAGAGGGGGCTAAGTTAAGAAGGGGTCTTGGGGGTGGCCTGGTGCCTCACAGGAAGAGGAGATGGGGACGGACATGCACAAACGGGAGGCCCCGTGAGGACACAGGGGACAGGGGGCCTCAGAGAGCTCTGGCCTGCTGACCCCGAGTCCTGCACCCCAGCCTCCAGGGCCGGGGTGGACACTTCCTGTGGCATGGCACAAGCCACTCAGTCTCTGCTGCCTGGCTAGGGGCGGCCGTGGGGAACGAGCCCGGAGCCCACGCCACGGCGGAGAGCAGGGCTGCAGAGCGAGCGGCAGAGCGGGGAACGGTGGCTGTGCCAACCCCTCTCCTTCACCTGCATCTCCAAGCCCCACTTCCTCTGAGCTCTGCAGGGCAGGGGGCTGCAGGACCCCACTCAGAGCCTCCCTCTCGCCCCGGTCCCTCGAGGCTAACTCTCATTGGGGGTCCCCGCAGGCCCCCCACGAGGGGCTGCACCACGGGCCCGGAGCCTTGATCACCAAAGAGGTTTCCGAGCAGAGAAAGTTTCCCAACGACTCCTGAACAGAGTAATCTCATTTGCTGAGAAGTTAAACGTAAATTGCACTAAATTAATATTGATTCCAATTAAGCCATTTATCTCTTTATGAATTTCAACTCCACATCAAATACAATCATTGCTGAAGCTGCTCCACAGCAAACAAAGCTACAAGTGCAGTCCCACCGGGGGGGCTGGCATGTCTGGGAAGTGCAGGCACACGCACAGACACGCTTACACACAGACACACACACAAAACACGCTTACACACACAAACACATAGACACATAAACACAGACACACACAAAGACCTACACAGACGCACAAAGACACATAGACACACAGACACGCTTACACACACACACAACATGCTTACACACACAAACACATACATACATAAACAGACACACACAAAGACCTACACAGACGCACAAAGACACATAGACACACAGACACCTGCAAACACACACATACACACACTTGCCTACAAGCTCACAGACACACAGACACACACATGCATACACACACACACATACACACACTTGCCTACAAACTCACATGCACACACACAGAGATACACACATGCATACAGACACACACACATACACAAACTTGCCTACAAACTCACATGCACACACACAGAGACACACACATGCATACAGACACACACACACATACACACTTGCCTACAAACTCACAGACACACAGAGACACACACATGCATACAGACACACACACACCCGTGTGCATGCACACACAAGCTGAAGAATCCGGAGCAGAGCCGGAGCCGAGGCGGGGCGAGCTCGCTCCCTCTGCCCCTGCAGGGAGGGTCTCAGGGCGTCAGGGCAGCTTCTCCCCCCGACTCAGGGCTGAGAATGGCTCCCGGGTTCAGAGGCTCCAGGAGCCTGGGGTCAGTCGTCCAGACATGGACCCAGCAGGAGTCGCTGAGTGGACGGCTTGGGACAGACCTCCCCAGGTCAGCGACCCCTTAGCCGTGAGCAATGAAGCCCACACGTCCTCCCTCCGGCCCCGGCTCCCGTCTGCTCTCCCACATTTAGAAGACAGTAGCTCTGTGTGTGACCTCCCACTGGGGCGGTCAGGAGCTGGGCACCCCACGCCCACTCACTCACATGTGCACACTCTGTTACGACAGTGCACTGCCCACATGGCCCTGCGGCCAGGAAGCCCTCCACCCAGCGATGTCCCAGAAAGGGAGGGGGAGGAGACATGAGGATCTCTCCTGTGGCCCGCACACTGACCTGTGAGTGCGCTCCGGGCTCTCAGGCCTGCCCGGAGACGCCCGCCTGGCCTGCCAGGTGCGCTCCCTTCACTGGGCTTGGCGAGCATGCTCACCGTTTCGCTCCGTCTCACATCTGAATGTCTTCTTGTACCAAGACAAGAACCTCTGACCAGCTGTCTCCAGGAACAAGACAAGACAACCATCGCATCCAAGCAGCCGTGAATTAATTGTGTCTGCAAACTTCCTCTCACTCTCAGGGTGCTGCCTGTGTCTTCTGGGGACTAGGACACGGGCACCTCTGGGGGGGGTTACGCAGCCCACCCCAACAGGCAACCAGGACTCCCTTGCTCTGACCCACTCCTCGCCACCCACCAGAGGCCCTTCCCGGTGCCTGGAGCCTTCAGATCCCTTGTCCAGTGAACTCAGGCTTTGCCTGTAGAGGTCCAGTCAGTCCTGCGCCACAACCAGCACACCCCTAAAAGTCACTGCACAGCAAAACCTGCCTGTGCTTTGTTAAAAATGGGGTTGAGTTACGACGCTCAAAAACCTCCTCCATCCACGGGGCAGGCATCTGAGCAGCGAGGATGCCTGTGCCCTGGTCGCAGCGCCTGGTGCTGAGCCTGGCGCCTGCTCCAGACTGGCACTTCCTGCTGTGCAGGCCTGAGAGGCGGCGGGGATGAGGGATGGCTCCACTGGAAGGTTCCTGCCACTCACGTGAGCGCCGGGGTTCAGCACCAGGCTCCTGGCTCTGCTCCACGCTAGTGCTGCTGTGGGCATTTGGCAAGTTAATCCTCTCTCTCCCTCTCTCTCCTTCTCTCTCTCCCTCTCCCCCTCTCTCTCTCTCCCTCTCCCCCTCTCTCTCTCCCTCTCCCCCCCCCCCTCTCTCTCTCCCTCTCCCCCTCTCTCTCTCCCCTCTCCCCCCCTCTCTCTCCCTCCCTCTCTCTCTCTCTCCCTCCCTCTCTCTCTCTCTCTCCTCTCTCTCTCTCTCCCTCCCTCTCTCTCTCTCTCTCCCTCTCCCTCCTCCTCCCCTCCCCCTCCCCTCCTCCTCCCCTCCCCTTCTCCTTCTCCCTCTCCCTCTCTCTCTCCTCCACTCAAATTAATCACTTAGCTAGATATTTCGTACTGCTGCCATGTTCTCTGCGTTGATTGGCTTTGGAATCCAGGGCATTTCACACAGTGGTCCCTGTGGAACCTGCCATGGAGAAGCCCAGGGCTCCTTGTGGACGTGGGCACAGCGGCGACAGCTGTGGTGTGCTCGGGGAGTGGAGGGAGGGGTCTGACGTGGAGGGGCAGCACTGACCCCGGGGCCCCACGGTGCACCGAGGTGGCAGTGAGTGTCCCAGGGTGCGGGTGTGCCAGGTTCACCGTGGAGGCCCCGCCCTGACTCAGCCGGTGTGTGTTTCTGCACTCACCTGCACTCAGCCACGTGCCCCGCCTCCCTCCACTTCTGCCAGACCCAAGCACTGGCACGCAGGTGTGGGCTCAGAGCTGCGTCTCGCTCAGGATGTGCGCTGGAGCCCATTCATGCAGCTAGGAGCAGCGGCTCTGCAGAACCGGCTGGGGCGGGGCGGGGAGGCTGCTCCTGTGCCAGCTTCCACAGGGGCGGGGACTGCATCCCCCCCACAAAAACGGCCCTAGCAGCTGCAGGCAGGGGAGCAGCCACGTGTGTGCTGGGGGCCGTGCTCATGCACACCTACCCAGATACACACATGCACACACACAAACACGGTTACACACATGCACACCTACCCAGATACACACATGCACACCTACCCAGATACACACATAGATATGTGTAAGTACACCTGCCCAGGTACAGACAGAGATACACACATGGATATCTGCACAGATACATACACAGAAACATACATACATACCTACACAGGTACACACATGCACGTCTACCCAGATACACTCACAGATATGCACACCTACACAGATACACATATAGATATATGTATGTACACCTGCCCAGGTACACACATATGAACACCTACACAGATAGACATGCACACCAACCCAGGTACACACAGAGATACACACATGGATATCTATATAGATACACACATGCATACATACATAGACACAGACACACACCCTACAGAGCTACACATATGCACACCTACCCAGACACACTCACAGATACACACACCTATACAGGTACACACACACATGCACACACCCACAGATACACACATGCACACCTACACAGATACACACATCTACCCAGATTCACACATAGATATACATATGTACACCAGTCCAGGTGCACAAACACAGATACACATATGGACACCTAAACTGATAGACATGCACACCTACCCAGGAACACACAGAGATACACATGTGTACAACTACACAGATACACATCTACACAGATACAGACACACCTACACAGATACACACACAGATGCACACATGCACACCTACACAGATACACACATGTACACACCTACGCAGATACACACACCTACACAAATAGATGCACACACCTACACAGATGCACACCTGCTCACCTACACAGATACACGCATGTACACCCCTACACAGATACACACACCTACACAAATAGATGCACACACCTACACAGATGCACACATGCTCACCTACACAGATACACACATGTACACACCTACACAGATGCACACATGCTCACCTACACAGATGCACACATGTACACACCTACACAGATGCACACACCTACACAGATACACACATGTACACCCCTACACAGATACACACACCTACACAAATAGATGTACACACCTACACAGATACACGCATGTACACCCCTACACAGATACACACACCTACACAAATAGATGCACACACCTACACAGATGCACACATGCTCACCTACACAGATACACACATGTACACACCTACACAGATGCACACATGCTCACCTACACAGATGCACACATGTACACACCTACACAGATGCACACACCTACACAGATACACACATGTACACCCCTACACAGATACACACACCTACACAAATAGATGTACACACCTACACAGATACACGCATGTACACCCCTACACAGATACACACACCTACACAAATAGATGCACACACCTACACAGATACACGCATGTACACCCCTACACAGATACACACACCTACACAAATAGATGCACACACCTACACAGATGCACACATGCTCACCTACACAGATACACACATGTACACACCTACACAGATGCACACATGCTCACCTACACAGATACACACATGCACACACCTACACAGATGCACACATGTGTGCCTGTCCTGATTTGCATCTACACTCCTCTGCCCTGGCGGGGCCCTGATCATCCACTGCTCCTCTCCTTGCAGACCCGGGCTGTCACTTGTGGGTTTGCTGCACACTTTCCGCCCCTCCCTGCCCTGCCCTGGGGCCGAGGTCCGCGACTCCCTGGGGTGATTTGAGTCCAGAGCATCCAGGCTGAGAGGTGCAGATGGCATCAGAGACAGAGGGGCACGGCTCGGTTCTGGGCCCAGGGATTCAAATGACCCATGTGTCCGGCACGCAACGGCAGCTCTGACATCGACCGGGCATTGAGAATCAGGCTCTTTCTATCACCGCAGGAAATGGGCAATTTTATGCCAAGCGGGAGCCATGCATCTCGAGGTAATGGCCAGCGTAATTCATGTCGTTGGTGCTGGAGCCCTGCCTGCAAGGAGGACTGCACCCGCGCTCAGGTTTCCTGAGCCTCCAGGTTTTAAAGCCAGACCTTGAAAATACATTGCAAAGAATGCTAAAATATGTGTGTGCTGTAAGGGAGATTAAGTGCCAGTGAGAATGGCCGGATTGATGGTCCCAGGAGGCAGGAGCTGCCCTCCTTCCATCCAAACGAATCAGGCTGGTCTCAGAGCCCTGCCAAACCCCTGCCCTCGGACACGTGTGTGCACACACTTAAATACAGACTCCCAGCCACACACAACACATGGACACATTCCTGCACATGCATAAATATAGATACAGGCTCACAGACACACACACTACACATGGACATGTGTGTGCACACACATAAATACAACTACAGACGCACACACTACACATGGACACGTGTGTGCACACACATAAACGCAGACTCTCAGCCACACACAACACATAGACATGTTCCTGCACACACAGACAGACAGACAGACAGGGACACACAACACATGGACAGGGATGCTCAGTGCCTTTCTCAACCCCTGCCCTCGGACATGTGTGTGCACACACATAAATACAGATACAGACAGAGACATACACACTACATGGGTACAGATGAAGGCACAGAGACACACAACACACGGACACATGCCTGCACACGCATAAATACAGATACAGACACACAACACATGGACATGTGTGTGCACACACTCATACACAAACACACAACTATTCACAGATATACACACATTCACCCACAGAAGCATATGTGTACACACAGACACACACCCCTGTATTCAAGGAGCTGAAAAAGTTTCTGAAAAAATGGAATTAAAATAATATAAGTTTGTTTTGGTGCAAAACATTTTTGCAATCCATGCGTAGCTTGCATTTTACAGATTTTTTGAAGATTCTCCTATTTATGAATTTCAATGTTTTTGATCTTTTGATTCCAGTTTCCATGAACTTTTGAAGTTCTCAAACACACATATGGACACACACACACACACACACGGACACACACCCACACCCACACCCACACATGGACACACGCACACACCCACACATGGACACACCCACACCCACACATGGACACACATACACACCCACATGGACACGGACACACATACACACATGAACCCACACACACCTCATGCAGAAACCTACAGAGACACAGATGTATGCAAACACGTACACACCTACCTACACACATACACACACACGCACTGCTACAAACACATGCATGCACACACATACACACAGATACCTACATGCATGCACACACCCACACAGTCCCCTTCCCCTCCCACGCACAGACATGCACCGTCATCATTGGGATTGTGCCGTGGATAATTTTCATCTGCTTTTCCACTTAGTAGATGCCTAGACTTCCCGCCATAAGCTGGAGACTCTGCGGACTAGTTCTCACCGAGCCGTTTTCTCTTCGCGTGGGGCTGTAGTCATTCCCCCACTGGTTTCTGCTGAAGCGTAACTTAGGGTTTCCTGGAGTGCGACCTCTCCGGGTTTCTCACCCGCTTTTCTTTGTCGAGTTCGTCAGGTGACAGCGACACTCCTTTAGCTGGAAAGATGGCTCTGCCGAGACGGCGTCCGTGTCTGTCTCTGCACAGGTCCCACGGGCTTGACGCCTGCTTCTCGGGAGATTCCCGGGAGAGCGCTCCTGCCAGGCCACGGCGCACCACACTGAACGCCGTGCACAGGTTCCCTCACATGCGTGGTGGTGCTGTGTCAGCTCCCACGGCACTGAGTGCCGTGTCCTTATCCGTGAAACTCTGTCTTCTCCAAAGGAGAGAAGAGGCAGAGACGAGGGGACAGGCAGAGGAGGTCTCCGTGTGCTGGTGCGCCCCCTAAATGCCCACAGCAGCCAGGGCTGGGCCCAGGCTGAGGTCAGGAGCCCAGGACTCTGTCTGGGTCTCCCACGTGGGTGGCAGGGAGCCAAGCATTTGAGCACGTGACAGGGACGGTGGGTCAGAGGCAGAGCGGCCAGGACTGGAAGCCGGCGCTCTGAAACTGGATGTGGGCACCCCACGCAGAGACTTAACCCCTGCACCGCACGCACCCACCCACCACCCCCATGTCTGCCAACCCGGCGACTGCATCACAGACGCTCCTGTGTGGTTCACGCTGCTGCAGACTTCCGGGAGCTGACAAGTGTCACCCCTCCCGCCGTGGCCTGTGCCGCAGTCCCATCGCCAAGGCCGGCATCGAATCTGCTCTCCAAGCAGTCACCTCCCTCCGCCTCCCCAAATCCCACCCAGGCACAACCCGCTGCCATGGGCCACACCCCCTCTGTCCCCAGACTAGACACTTTCCCCCTGGGGCCTCGAGGTCCTGCCCATCGGGTGCCCCTGCCCTCCAGGTCTCACCCAGCAGGTGCAGCTCTGCAGCCCCAGAGCCCGCACGACGCCTGCCAGGTGCCCACTAACCATGGTGAACCAACGCATCTCCGGGTGGAAGACACGGCTGCAGCGTCTGGAATGTTCTGAACGGGACCTTGTCTGGAAACGGGGCCCGAGCACGGCAGGGGCGCGCAGGAGTTGGTGGTCTCTGGCTCCGTGTGATTGGCATGTGATTGGCGTCTTCACGGGAAGAGAGAGCAGAGACACTGAGGCAGGAGAGGCAGAGCCAGGGCGCACCTGCACAGCCGCACCTTCCAGAGCCAGGGCGCACCTGCACGGCCGCACCTTCCAGAGCCAGGGCGCACCTGCACGGCCGCACCTTCCAGAGCAGGCGGCAGACGCTGGCCGGAGGGCTGGGGGGCGCCCCCGTGGAGCGTCCTAGAGGAGCCAAGCTCCTGGGCAGGTGCGGCCTCCACCCCCCTCTCCTACGGCTGGGGGCCCCAATTCCTGCTGTGCGAGGCCACTTCCTTGTGGCCCTCGGTCACTGCGTGCCCCGGCGTCCTTTCCTGGGGTCCCTGGGAGGCCACGTCCTGCAGGTGCTGGAGGTACAGGAGGGGTGGCCGGGCTCCGGGCAGGTGGCCCCCCGCTGTCTCCAGAGCTGACACAGAGACGCAAACGCAGTCACTAAGGATGGGTGGACCCTGAAACCGGGGTGTCCCCTCACGTCAGCCCAGGGCCACGTCCTTCTGGGGTGCCCAGGGGCTCACCTGCCAGCTTCACTGCACGCCGAGGCCCCTGCATGCGAGACCAGGGTTGCTCGCTCCCTGGGACTCTGGGGCCGGACCCAAGAGGAGTGAGTGGGAGGGTCTGGCCCTGTGGCTGAGACCGGCAGGGGAGGAGCAGACGTGTCCTGAGCAGCCCCACCACGGCGTGGTCTCCTGCCCCTGCAGGTGGCCGGGGACACCCTCTGGAAATCCGTTCACACCCACAGCCTGCCCGGCATGTCTGGCAGGGCCCCGTATGTGCACGAGCGTCCATGTCCAGCGGGGCCCGTATGTGCATGAGTGTCCATGTCCGGGGGAGCCCCGTATGTGCACGAGCGTCCATGTCCAGCGGGGCCCATATGTGCACGAGCATCCATGTCCAGAGGGGCCCGTATGTGCACGAGCATCCAGTTCATAACCCAGGATCCTGTTGGAAGCATGGGCTCCCCGTGCGACTTGTTTCGTGTTTGACCTGGGAGGCCCCAGCGGCCTTAAGCCGAATGCTGAATCCGTGTTCCGGTGCAGAAACTGTGAGTGGCATGTGGAACCCCCGCCGGGGGAGAGCCAGGAGCGCCGCGGGCACACTCAGGCTCATTCCCCTCCCGAGCGTGCATGGGCACCAGCCGTGCATGGACACCAGCCGTGCATGGACACCAGCCGGGCATGGACACCAGCCGGGCATGGACACCAGCCGTGCATGGACACCAGCCGCACACACCGCGATGCACCGTCCACACGCCCAACGGAAGCTGAAGCCGCAGCAGCAGGTGCAGCCGCACGCGGCCTCCCGGACCCCCCACACCCCTCCTTTCTGGGGTGGGGGAGCCGCTGTCGGCATCCTCCTGCTGGTCTCCTGTGGGTGCAGCTACAGGAGAGTTCTCGCACACAGTGCTCTGGGTGTCCAGTGTGTGAATTCCAACCGCCGTTTGCACCATCACGGGGTGGGGGTGGCGGCATCTCGTTCTTTACTACACCGATAAATGCCATGTCCGATTCCTCTTCCACCAGGCTGGCATTAATATTAAGATCCTCCGTGTGTCATAAATCTGGTGCACGTCAGGAGAAGCAGCTCCGGGAAGCCCAGGGAGCCCCTCGTCAACCAAGCAGAGCTGCTCCCCGGGGGGCCGTCCTCACCAACCACTCACAGGCTGGTCGCTGCCAGTGCAGCCCAGCCCGACCCGAAGTCTGTGCTCGGAACCCCAGTGGGGCACGTGGGGTGACCGAGGGCTGGGGCGGGCAGAGGTCTCGCCCATCAGGTGCAGGGGCCTGGCCGGGCTCCAAGCAGGGCCCAGACCCTGTGCCACGCCCCTGCTGCTGTCTCTACCTGGTTTGTTGCCCAGAGCTCGGGTGGGATTTAACCCCCATGGTGTCACCGGACTGTGCCGAACGGAAGCCGTTAGGGTGGATGCCATGACCCATGACTGACTTCCAGTGGCTTCCCGAGAGGCGGCTGGGAGAGAGCAGCAGCCACACAGGCTGCGAGCCCCCGGGATCCAGCCGCCACCAAGGCCACCACGGTGCAGCCCTGACCTGGCACATCCGGAGCTGTGAGCCAAAAACCAGCCTCTTGTCTCTGGAAAGTGTCTGCCTCCAGGCGACAGACTGGGAGGCCGTGGGGGAAGGGAAGGCGCACACCCTGTCCCCCCAGCCCCCCACCCCGCCCCGAGAGCATGAATCCAGCAGAAGGCTCTGCCGGGGACCAGCAGGAAGACGGCTGCTGTGGCCCAGAGGGGAGAGCCGGCCTTCCAGGATTTTCTCCCGAGAAGGCACCGCTGCCTCGGCAGTGTCTCGCACGTGGGGTTTGTAGAAGTCAGAGCCATCCACGCTGTGTGCGGGAAGGGACAGGCGTGCGCCCGGAGGGAGAAGCCGCCTGCCCTACGTGTGTGCCAGGTCCATGGAGGGTCCCGGCCGCGTCTTCGCCCGGGTCACCGCTGGTCGTGTTCTCGGGCTGGCCGGGTCCCTGGAGCGCACTGTGCGTGTGCTGGGTGAACCCCTGGGGCAGGCGTGGGCAGGTGCGCTGATGGGGGCAGGTGTGGGGGCCCCGTCCTCTCGGCTACACCCCAAACCAGCAAGTGTTTGCAGCCAAATCTCCCCAGCTGCGTTTTCATGGGAGGAAGAGTCGCCACTGCTAGGGTTGTTGTCCCCCAAATGCCTAGGTCAGAATCGCAGCCCCCCAGGAGGCAGTCAGGAGGCGCGGTGGGGGGGAGACAGAGTGAAGCCATCCAGAGCCGGGAAAAGGGTCCTCAGCTGGCCCTGGATCTGCCGGGGCCTCGGTCTGGGGCCTGCAGCCTCCGCGGCTGAGACGGGCGTTCCTCGTGTCCGTCAGCCACCTGCGGAGATGGTTCGTTGTTACCACATCCCACAGGACACGTGGATCCTAAAACCGTGACCGAAACCCCACCATCATCCTGGCAGGAGGCATGCCGGACTTTCACGTGTGCACTCTATTTGCGTGTGCGAGTACACACACATGTGCACACGCGAGGGGGAGTCAGCCACAGGTGCCACTTCTGTCGTCTACCTGTTAAAAACGGAAGATGGAGCCGCCGTCTGTCCACACTGGCACGTGCTCCTGAGACGTGGATTCCCAGCCCGGGGCGGCCTCCGAGCGAGCCCAGCTGCTGCGCCTGCACGGCCCGTGCGTTGGATGCACCCCCGCTCTTGCTAGGAGGAGGGATTTCCACTTCCACTGGACCACAAGACACACCACGTGGTTGAGACTTACGGCCTGCAGCACCGGCATCCCGTGTGGGCACCGGTTCGAGTGCCGGCTGCTCCGCTTCTGATCCAGCTCCCTGTTAATTTTCCTGGGAAAGCAGTAGAGGATGGCCCCAGTGCTTGGTCCCCTGCACCCACAAGGGAGACCGGGAAGAAGCTCCCGGCTCCTGGCTTCGGACTGGCTCAATTCTGGCCATTGAGGCCATTTGGGGAGTGAACCAGCAGGTGGAAGACCTCTCTATCTGTCTCTCCCTTTCTGTCTGTAACTCTGCCTCTCAAATAAATAAATACAATCTTTAAAGAAAAATTCTGGGAGACTGGAAGATGAGATGACACCAAGTTCAGCAGGAACTTGAAGCCTGAACGAGCGTTTTCCGTGCCTTCTGCCTTCGGGAGCTCTGCTGCTGTCGGCTGCTATCAGGCCTCGTTGTAAAGATTTGCAAAGAGTAACCTGACTGAAGAGAACATCAAGGGGCAGGCGCTGTGGCCCAGCGGGCAAAGCCACCACCTGCAGCGCTGGGTCCCCCGTGGGCTCCAGAAAAAGTCCCGGCTGCTCCACTTGCAATCCAGCTCCCTGCTAATGCACCTGGGAAAGCAGAGGAAGATGGCCCAAGTCCTCGGGCCCCTGCACCCATGTGGGAGACCCAGGAGAAGCTCCAGGCTCCTGGCTTGGAATCGGCCCAGATCTGACAGGCGCAGCCATCTGGGGAGTGAACCAGCGGATGGAAGATCTCTCTGTGTTCCTCTCTCTCTTTCCCTCTGTAACTCTGCCTTTCAAGTCTTTTAAAAACACATATACAAATAGAAAAATAAGTAGAAAATGAGTAGAGAGGGGCTGGCACTGTGGCATAGTGGATAAAGCCACTGCCTGTGGCATCGGCATCCCATATGGGCACTGGTTCGAGTCCTGACTGTTCCACTTCCAGTCCAGCTCTCTGCTGTGGCCTGGGAAAGCAGTGGAAGATGGTCCAAGTCCTTGGGCCCCTGCATCCATGTGGGAGACCCGGAAGAAGCTCCTGGCTCCTGGCTCCTGGCTTCCGATTGGCATAGCTCTGGCCGTGCAGTCATCTTGGGAGTGGACCAATGGATGGAAGACACCCCCCCACCTCTCTCTCTCTCTCTCTCTCTCTCTCTCTCTCTCTGTAACTCTGCCTTTCAAATAAATAAAAAATCTTTACCAAAAAAGAGAAAGAAAATGAGTAGAGAGGAAAAAAGAGAAAGCAACAACAAATGTTTTTGTTTTAAAGGAAAAGAGAGAAAATCGCATCCTGAATTTTTTCAGAGGTCACACAGCCTTGCAAAAACACGATGCAGAGAGTTTTTATCCTGGTGAGCATCTGTCAGTGTTTTTTTTTTTTTTTTTAATTAACTCCCTATTGATGATTTGTCCTGAATTCCTGGCCCAGCTCAGCACCCAGAATGAATCTGGAGTTGAGGACAGCTGTCAGCAGCTCTCTCAGGGTCCACGGTCACAGATGCCAGCCCGGATGGAGCCCCTGCCACCGCTCTGTGGAGACCGCACAGGCCCACCCCATCATCCCGTTCATGGGCCTGGGCTGCCCTAATGGCCATGCCACCTCCCCTGATGGCCGTGTCACCTCCCCTGATGGCCGTGTCACCTCCTACACTGATGGACACATCACCTCCCACCTGATGTCCATGTCACCTCCTACACTGATGGCCATGGCACCTCCTACACTGATGGACACATCACCTCCCACCTGATGTCCATGTCACCTCCCACCTGATGGCCATGTCACCTCCTACCTGATGGACACATCACCTCCTACCCTGATGGCTGTGTCACCTCCTACCTGATGGCCGTGTCACCTCCTACCCTGATGGCTGTGTCATCTCCTACCTGATGGCTGTGTCACCTCCTACATGATGTCCATGTCACCTCCTACACTGATGGCCATGTCACCTCCTACAATGATGGCCATGTCACCTCCTACATGATGGCCATGTCACCTCCTACACTCATGGCCATGTCACCTCCTACAATGATGGCCATGTCACCTCCTACCTGATGGCTGTGTCACCTCCTACACTGATGGACACATCACCTCCTACACTGATGGACACATCACCTCCTACCTGATGGCCGTGTCACCTCCTACACTGATGGACACATCACCTCCTACACTGATGGACACATCACCTCCTACACTGATGGCCATGTCACCTCCTACACTGATGCCTGCGTCATCTGCTATATTGATGCCTGTGTCATCTGCAGGGATACAAATGCGTGACCCAGGAGGCCCCACCCCAGACCCCACCTCATCCTGAGTCATCTGGGGCACAGGGGAGCCTGGAAGAGCATGTGCCCAGAGAGGGCAGGTGAGCAGGGGATGGGATCCCCACACCAGCTGCCCCTCCAGGACTCGTCGCTGGCTTCACACACGGACTTCACCCCACGGAGAAGACAGCATGGGCAGGGAGAGGCCAGGATGTTACCCAGTGGAGCGTCCACCCATCGATGGGAAATCAGGAGAGAAGGGACCCATGCCCCTCCCCTAGGAGTCACCCAGTCCCACAGTGCACAGCTCAGGCAGGGGCCCTGGGGTCTCAGGGCTAGGTGTTCCATCTCCCCTCTCTCCTGTAATGGTCTCAACCCACCTCCGTTTCTCAGCAGGCCCACAGGACGGTGGGCTTCACAGGACTACCCCAGAGCCCTAGACATCCCTCCGTGGTGTGCTGGCTCACCCTGGACCGTGGCATGTCCTGGAGGCCGTGAACGGGCCAGCATCCCACGCACCACGTGCACCTGCCCACCTCCCACTCCACCACGTGTGGCACAGCACGGAGTGCTCCCGGGTGCCGTCTTGGCTGGGATCCAGGGGCGAGAGGGAAGCCGGGGTGGCAGAGGAGCTGTCTGAAGCCAGGAGTAAAAAGCACAGAGCATCATCGCAGCTGTCAGCCCTGGGCATCGGGCCGGGGGACGCCGGGGGTCTCGGGTGGAGCGCAGAGCTCAGAGTGCGACACAATTTAGCCAGGACTGAAGCTTTGAGCTGCGCCTCGCTGTGACACGGAGCTGCTGCCATCGTTTGATTCCTTCCCCCAGCGGCTCGGGAGTCGCGGGAGAATTGCTTCAGACCAGGACCTCCAGTGTTTGTCAGTGGGCTTTCTGAAATTTCCTTTGACATACGATGCTCTCATTTCAAGGCCGGATATTTCTGATGCCTTTGAATGCCCGGCAGGCCCAGGCCGGAGCAGAGTCCCTGGCAGGGCCGGGCCCAGCACTCTGCTTCCCCAAACCCGCAGTGACCATGAGAGACCAGGTGTGCCGAGGCTGCCATTGCAAAACACCACAGACCGGGAGGCTGAATGACAGGCAGCCTGCAGCCTGCAGGGTCTACGGTGGAGCTGCCGGTGGGACCGGACCCTCTGAGGCTCCCTCTATGGCTCACATGTGCCCCTCTCCTCCTGGGTCAGAGCTCACCCACCTGACCTGGACTTACCCTCATCATCTCATTGTACACCCTGTCTCCAAACGCAGCCGCATGCTCAGGGCCTCGGCACGGAGGGTGTGGAGCCCAGAACCTGTGACCCAACCCCAGTCCTGGCAGACAGGGAACGGAAGGCGGGAGCCCCTGGCCAGCCAGCAGTGTGGACGGCACAGAGCTCTGGTCCCTGGCTCTGGCCTGAGCGTCCCGTGCTCTCTGGTTTATCCATCACTGTGGCTCCCTCCCCAGTGGTGACAGGCACGGCCCAGGCTCTTGCTGCCGACGAGGGACCTTGGGGTGTGGCCCTGGGGGATGGCCCGCTCCTCGCGTGGGCGGCCACCAGTGTGGAAGGAAGGCACTGGGCAGGGGACACTCACCCGCCAAGGGGGCCCATTCCCCAGCAAGGGTGCTCAGGGGAGCTCAGAGCTCAGCTCAGACAGGCTCCCTTGGGCAAAGGAGTTGTCCTGCCTCCGGGTCTCCTGGGCTGTCCCAAGCAGGGTGGCAGCTGAGCCAGCGTGACGTCTGTCACCACAGCAAGGGCGTATGCAGGGTGTGGGTGCACGGGTGTGTGCCCAGAGTGTGTGTGCGCGTGTGTCTGCGTGCACCTCTGTCCCCCAGGGGGCCTCAAACCATGCTCACCAGCTCAGAGCAGCCGTTCTGACAGCGCGGGGCCAGCTGCCTCCCGGAGGACAGGGGCTGAGGTGGGACGAGGTCAGGGTGGCCGCAAGCATCTCGGGTGGACGGTGCCCATCAGACCTGCAGAGCGGGGGTCTGGGAGGTGCGGGCAGCTGCAGCGATACCCCCCTCGCCCGCCCCTCCGAACCCCGGTGAGCACACGCGGCCCATTCGTCTCACGTGTGAAAGGACAAACACATTGGATGTCGTTTCAGCTTTGATCGCTTTTCTGCTGTTAACAGGCAGGGTCATTCTTCCCGATAATTAAGACTCTTAGAGTCGATAAGACCTTGCCATTAAATGTAACCAACGTTGATGTGGAAAACACTGGCTGCTGTCTCCACCGCCCCAGCCCGGCTCCCGCCCTCTGCGCACCTGCTGCCCCTAGGATCGCCGGGGCCCTGTAACTCACAGGAGGGCGAAGGGGGTGCTCAGGGCACTTCTGGTCACCGTGGGGAAGCGGGACGGGGCAGGCCGGGAGCTGAGCTGGAGACAGAGGGCAAGGCCACGTGGGAAGGACGATGACCGTGGATCCGAGCGGATTTTGTACCTCAGCAAAATCAGAGATCAGAAGTGGAGCCGCCTGCTGTCAGGGCTCAGTGCATTCTGTCTGCTCCCCACCCCAACATCTCAGCAGGTGCATGCCCCCATGTCTTAGCAGGTACATGGCCCCTCCCTCCATGTCTCAGCAGGTGCACACCCCCCACGTCTCAGCAGGTACATGGCCCCCCACCGCCTGGGCCTCCCACACCCTCCCACAGCCCTCGTCCCGACCGCGCCCTGCATGTCTCCTCTTCCTCCACCCCTTCCTCCCCGTTCCTTTCCTCTCTTCTCCAAGCTTCTCTGAGAATCACACCTGCTGCCTTCCGGGCGTGTGTCAGCAGGAAGGTGGATGGGAAGTGGAGTCGGGACTTGAACCCAGCACCTCTGGTATGGGTGGGCATTGAGAGCGGCTGTCTGACCCACGACATCCCAGTGCCCATCCCATCGGCCATTTGAAGCTGCATTAAGTACATTCACGTTGTGGTGTAGCCATTTCCATCACCCATTCCAGAACTTTCTCATCTTCCTGAAGTGAAACTCTGTCCTCGCTCAACACTAACTCCCAGGCTGGCGCTGAGGGGCAGTGGGTAAAACCCCCACCTGCCACACTGGCATTCCCTGCTGGTGCCCATTCATGTTCCGGCTGCTCCTCTTCCGATCCAGCTCTCTGCTGTGGCCCGAGTGCTTGGGCCCTGCACCCACGTGGGAGACTTGAAGAAGCTCCTGGCTCCTGGCTTCATTGTGGCCCAGCCTGGGCTGTTACAGCCACTGGGGGAGTGAACCAGCAGGTGAAAGACCTCTCTCCCTTTATCTTTGTAGCTCTTTCAAATAAATAAAATAAATCTCTAAATAAACACAATAAATCTTAAAAAAAAAAAAAAACTCAGTAGCTCGCACTCCTGCCCCCAGCCCCTGGCTCCACTGTCCGCTCCGTCTGCACGCGCAGCTTTGCTGGTGATCTGACCCTGTGAGATGCCCACAGCAGTCTGGGACAGGGACTGAAAATGGCAACGGGGAGGAGAGGAAGGAAGGGACCCCTCAGAAACACCATCCGGGGGAAGACGCCAGGGTCGTCTGAACGGAGAAGGTGTGGGTCAGCCAGTGGGTGACAGCCACAAAGCCCCACAGGTGCACCCCGCAAGGGCCAGGTCCCCCCCGCATCTCCTGGGCTCTAACGCTGAGTGTGTGGTCCCTCCCCAGGCCCTGGATCTGCTCTGCACCAGCACCTGGCCACTCCGTGCCGTCCATCCTGGGCCCAGACCGGCAGGGCAGCAGCTGCCTGGGGCGAGCGCTGAGCACAGGCAGGAGAGTGCCCAGCACCCAGGCTTGCAAGGAGCCCAGGTCGCTTCTGCCAGAGGCCCGCTGGCCACAGAGAGTCACACACCCGGCCCAGGATCATGGGGGGATTGCTACGGTTCAACGTAGCCTCCACACCTCAGGCTGAGTTTTAACAGCTGCTGTACCTGCGTAGGGAGCAGGACTCTCCGAGGTGACTGAGTCGTGAGGCCACCACCCCCGTGAGTGCATCCAGGCCATTGCCATGGGAGCAGTTGATGACGCGGGACTGGGCTCTTGTGAAGAGAATGAGTTTGGCCCACTCTGCTGTTTGCTCGCTCACGCACGTCCTCACGTGGGATGCCTGCCGCCAGGGGCGGGCAGGGCAAGGAGCCCTCACCACATGCTGGCTCTAGGCCTTGAGCACAGTAGGAGAGAACCGTCTGTTCTCAATGTCAGGTACCATGCTGTGATGGGGGAGGAGACACTGCAGGGTCCCAGGCTCAGGTCAGAGGGAAGAGACACAACAGGGTCACAGACTTAGGACAGAGGGAGGAGACACGGCAGGGTCCCAGGCTCAGGTCAGAGGGAGGAGACATGGCAGGGTCCCAGGATCAGGTCAGAGGTCAGAGGGGAAGAGCCGGGCCAGCACCTCCGCCCTCAGGAGCTGCACCAACACAGCGCGCCGCTCGTCACTCGTCACTGGGCTCTAGCGCATCTTCACCTCACCCTAAAGGAAGAGTGGAGCCTGCGATCCTGAGGAGCCGGTGGGGCGCCTGATGATTTGCACACACTGGGGCGCCCAGACCAGGGGCGGATGTGTACCCCATCTCATTGCACAGGCCCCGCCCCGATCAGCACACAGACGCGCTCCCCTCACTCAGGAAATGTCGCAGACACTTCCCAGCCCTCTCCCTGCCCTGCCCCTCCCCTCATGCTACAGCCGCAGAATTCTGACTCATTCTAGAACCTCCTGCCAGAGGGATCGCGATCCACGGCCTCCTCCATGGTGTCCTGGTTCTGCTCAGCAGGTGCCTGGGCGGCTTCCTGGGTGGCCAAGGGCGGGGGCTGCCCTCCTGCAGGGCAGCGTTCTTGTGCACACACCAGGGTTGTCTGGGCCGGCTCCAGGCTGGCTGTGGCCAGATCCCGGGGAAGAGAGATCCCTGGGAGCCCATAGAGAGCGTCCAACCTCCGCTGAGCTGGCGAGACTGATGGTGGGAGGAACGTGCATCCTCAGGCTGCAGCGAGAGCGAAATGAAAAGTGAAGAGTCACTTCATTTAGGGGGACCCAGCCCGGCCCCCTCGATCTTGGGGAGGAACAATTACTCGGTGCTGACAAGAAAGAGACAAAGCAGATCTGGGTTCTCCAAGAGAAGCATTGACAATCTCTGCTGTGGAAATAACATTGTAACAAGGAGACCCAGACGCCAGCGGGCACAGACACAGGGTTGGAACGGTGGGAGCCCTGGCCTCCTTGCGGGTGGGTGGGGGAAAGTTCGGGGAGGTGGGCTGTGGAGGGTGGGCTCACGGCACAAACACAACGAGGAATGAAAAGCTGGGGCGAGGGCTTGGCTACAGCCGGTCCAGAGCCGGTGTGTGGGCTTGACTACAGCCGGTCCCGGGGAGCCGTGCTGGGGGGCGGGGGGTGCAGCCTTCCATGGAGACACAGCACACCTCACGGCCCGGAGGCAGGGTGGAGGGAGGCGGAGTGAAAGCAGAATGCTCTAGATTCTGGTGCATGAGTGGAGGGGCGCGAGGCCACTCCCCAAGTCCCCAGGGGGGGGCATGATGGCACTCTAAGGGCTCTGTAGCGTCTCCAATCAGATCAGTGCCAGGCAGGCGCCCGGCCGGGCCTCAAGGTGTGGCTATAGGAGAGCACAAGCCGGTGGCTCACGTCTTTAAGACACGCCGTCCTGGGTGTCCAGTTCTGGGGTTCAAAGACCCCCGCATGGCCCCGCCCAGGATCTCGAGGCCGCTGGGGGATACTTTGACCTCTGAGCCAAGACCCTGTGGCCCAGAGGGTCCGGCAGTGAGTGCCGAGTTTTCCACCAGCGGCGATCACACCTTGGGCTCTGGGAGACAGCGCTTGCCTTCTGAGACGGGAGCGTCCAGGAAGCATAAATCCTCATTATGCCAGGAAGACAGCGCCGCCCAGGACGCGTTTCCCCATCTGCGGCTTCTAAACCAGGTAATGGGGTGCAGAGATGGATGGCTGAGAGCTGAGGCTCCCTCAGGCTCTGGAAATTCTCACGTCTGTAGCCGGCAGCACAACTTGGTAAGGGGGGCTCCCCGTGCACCTGCGCCAATGCGGGGCCCGAGGTCTCTGCAGGCCTCTGAGAGGAGCCCCAGAATGCCGGGGAGGACGGAGAGCCCTGACCCTCAGTCCTCTCAGCATAAAGTACTCAACTTCCTCGGGGAAGGCTGGGTCCCTGGCTGGCCGGCTCTTCAGACTGGCGTGGTGGCCGTCGGCAGCCCGGGGTCACTTCCCAGCAGAGACACTGAGGGCCGACCTGGGGACAGAGCCGCAGCAGCCGTAAAGCAATGCTCACACGCTGGCTCGCCCCATCACAGCGCAGGAAGTGAGGGAAGCCGCTAAAGCAGAAACCTTAGCCCGAGCCCCGAGTCTGACCCCCGCCTCGGAGTCCGCGTGGCTGCCGCAGTCCAGTTCTGTGTCTCTCGCCACCGCCTCCACGCTGCCCACCCGGGTCCCGCTTTTCCTTCCGAGCCAGACTTGTGTTTGTCTTTTTTTATTTTAGGATTTATTTTTATTTATGTGAAAGGCACAGGAGAGAGAGAGAGAGAGAGAGAATCTTGCATCCACTGGTTCACTCCTCAAATGACCACAATGGCCAGGGACTGGGCCAGGCTGAAGCCAGGAGCCTCATCCGGCTCTCCCACGTGGGTGCAGGGGCCCAGGCACTTGGGCCGTCCTCTGTAGCTTTCCCAGGAGCATTAGCAGGGAGCTGATTGGAAGGGGAGCAGCCGGGACTCGAACCGGCACCTGTATTGCGCTGGCCCCTCATTGTCTTCTTTCATCATCTCCAGATTCATCACTGCTTCTTTTTTTAATTGATTTTTTTCAATCATAGTTTCGCATCCGCACAGTTAGGGAGTCAGCTCCTTCCCTGAGACTTGTTACGACTCGTTAAGTCTGTGATCGATCACTTAGAAAGTATTTCTTTATCATCCACGGTCTCTGAGCAAACGCCCTTCGCCTCCCAGCTGCTCAGGACGCCGCCTTGCATTTCACAGCCCCCCTGGGGTCATTACCGTGGACACGCGGCCGCGCGTGGGGTGCTCAGCTTCGTCCCACGCACGGGCATGCCGCCCAGGACAGCGCGCTCCGTGCCTCGCCCACCCCTGACACCTGCTCCACCACCCCCACCTTAATCACGCAGCCACACTCGGGCGTGGTCAGCTCCACACTCACTGTTGGCGTTAGGAGGCCGGGCCAGAGTGAATGGTCGCTTACATGCGTGTGAATCGGTTCACCGGGAACGGCATTTCTTGTTCCTAAACAGCTGTTTCTTCTCCGTGGGGTTCAGCCCTGTGGCCTGTTTTTGTTTGCTCTGTACGCCCCCTTCTCCACGCACTCACGAGGGTCTTCCCGGTTCACTCCAGCACATTTCGTCATCTTGGAGGCAGCCCCTCGGCCCCCCAGCCATTCCCACCTGGACGTCTGTGCTCAGTCCCGCGAGGCACCTGCAGCCCCCTCCCCACCGCTCACGGACCCGTCGCTCGTCCCCCCGTTTCCCTCCCCTCTGGTTGGCTCACTCGCGTGGCTGGTCACTTCCTTCTACAAGTTTCAGACAGGGCATGTGGTGCCCACCCGTTTGCCGGTTTGCCATGACCGGCATTCCTAAGGCGTTCACCAGCTGTGGTCCCGCCTGCCCTCCCTGGAAGCATCCACAAGCCCCAGGCGTCTGGAGGGCCCCTGCTCCCGCCCTCCAGTGTGGCAGGGAAGGGCTGGGTGCCCAGAGGGGTCTGTGGGCCCCTGCGGGAGGCAGCTGACCTTCAGCGAGCAGGGGCAGCATCGGCCGCCGGCCTTGGATCCACCTGGAGAGGATCGGGAGCCTCCAGGGTCAGGCAGACCTCCTTGACTTCTGAGAAAGGTGGATCGGACACAGAACCCCTGTCCGAGTGGCCAGACCAGAGCAGATTTTCTCGGCTGTTCCTGCCGATGGGAAAGGCGCCGGCCACCATCTCCGGTCCAGCTGTCTTTCCTCTGACAGCCATCGCAGCCGAGTGAAGACAGCAGCCCCCGTGTTCACTCCGGGGGAACAGAAGGGCACCGGCCTCTGCCAGCCGATGCAGCCGATGGTTCACGCCCGAACGCTGGGCCCAGCTGAAGGGGTGAGAGGCCGGACATGATGGAGCCTCAGGGCTGACGCCGCCGGCTGCTGGGCTGCACCATTCTCCGGGGTGGGAAGACGCAGGGAGGCAAGGAGGTGGGCGGTGCAGGGCACCTGCCCAGGGCCTCTGAGGGAGGGAGGCAGGCGTTCCTCTCCTCTCTCCCATGGAACGCCCCCAGGAGGCCTCTGCGTGGATGTGTGTGGCACCCGGCTCTGCCCAGGTCCCCCGCGGGCCCGGCATCCTCCGAGTCCAGCTAGGATGGGGTCTCACTGTCCTTCTCCCTCCCTGTGGCGCATCCTCCAGGCTCACCCCGAGCGTCCCCACATCCTGGACTGAATGACCACACAGAACACTCAGGACGCAGCTCTTGGCCAACAGGTCTGTGCTGGAACTGGGACCACCAGGTCTGTGGGGCGGGGGCAGGCGAAGAGAGCTCCCGGTCACCCGCCCCTGCAGGAGAGAACGGGGAGCCTTCTGTGCCCAGAACACAAACAAACTCATTAGCAGTTCCTGGTGAGCCCAGCTGGCGCGGCTGTCTCTCAGGGCTGAGCCCTTGGGAGCAGGTGCCACGCTACGACATGAGGACCCTGTGCCCTGCAGCCAGCTCTTGCAACTTGAAAGGAGCAAGGTACTAATTGGAGAGGAGGCACCGCCACGTCCACCTCGCCACCGGCCCTCTGCCGCACTTCTAAATAAGACACCTCAACCCGGCCCTCACCAGGGAGCCCCTCCCAGGCCTCTCCCAACCCCGCTCTGAGGCTGTCTCCCGACCAGTCAGCAGATCGGGCGTGGTCGACCGATTCCCTGTCCGCCCTGAATGTCCGTCCTCACCTGTACATGTGACTGTGTGTGCATGTGCATGGGTGTCTGCATGTGTGTGTGCATGTGTGTACATGTGTATGAGTGCACGTGTGTGCGTGGGTGTGTGCATGTGACTATGTATGTGCATGTGTATGAGTGCATGTGTGTGCGTGGGTGTGTGCATGTGACTATGTGTGTATGAGTGCACATGTGTGTGCATGTGTGTGCATGTGTGTACATGTGTATGAGTGCACTGTGCGTGGGTGTGTGCATGTGTGTATGAGTGCACATGTGTGCATGTGTGTGCATGTGCATGAGTGCACGTGTGTGCATGGGTGTGCATGTGTATGAGTGCATGTGTGTGCGTGTGTGTGCGTGTGTGTACATGTGTATGAGTGCATGTGTGCATGTGTGTACATGTGTATGAGTGCACGTGTGTGCATGGGTGTGCATGTGTATGAGTGCATGTGTGTGCATGTGTGCATGTGTGTACATGTGTATGAGTGCATGTGTGTGCATGTGTCTGCATGTGTGTGCATGTGTGTACATGTGTATAAGTACAGATGTGTGTGTGCATGTGACTATGTGTGTGCACGCGTGTGTGTGCACATGACTGTGTGTGCGTGTGCATGGGTGCATGTGTGTCTGCATGTGTGTGTATGTGTATGAGTGCACATGTGTGCGTGGGTGTGTGCATGTGGCTATGTGTGTATGAGTGCACATGTGTGCGTGTGTGTGCATGTGTGTGCATGTGTATGAGTACATGTGTGTGCATGTGTATGAGTGCACATGTGTGTATATGTGTACGTGTGTACGAGTGCATGTGTTCATGTGTTCATGTGTGTACACGTGTATGAGTGCACATGTGTGCATGGGTGTGCATGTGTATGAGTGCATGTGTGTGCATGTGACTATGTGTGTATGAGTGAATGTGTGTGCATGTGTGTGTGCATGTGTATATGTGCGCGTGCGCCTGGGCACGGAGGCGGGAGGTCTCCTGCGCGGAGGCGGCTGTGACTTCCAGCTTTGACAGCTGCTTCAGGGAGGAGCAGTGTGTTTTCAGACTGACAAGACGAGGGGCGAGGACTTGGGGCCTCGGGGGCCGCGGCACAGGGAAGGCGGACGTGGCTGCCATTACAGGGCTCGCCTGCGCGGTGCCTGTGCGTCTCGGGGGCCGGCGTCCTCTCCAGTGCTCAGCCAGTGGGCTCCGTGGTCGGAGAGGAGAGCGTCTGTCTGTGAGAGCCTGCACCCTTCTCTTGGGCAGGCAGAGGGAGACCAGGGCCCCCCACTCTGCCTTCCTCTGCCTTGTCTGCACCTCGGCAGCTGGATTTGGGGGTGGCGTGTTCTGGCCTCCACACGCCCCACATTTCCCATATGGAGACCCCAGACCACGCGGGGCCACAGATCTCCTACAGTGTATCGAGACAGAGGCGGGCTTATCCTGGGTGTTTGTGGGAAACCCAGCAGGCTCCCCGTCAGGCTTCCGGGCCGAGGCCTTGGGGATGCGATGTCCCTCCCCCACCCCAGCTCTGTCCATGCTGGTTTGTGTGTGGAAGACAAGACAGAATGGTGTTTGCCAGGAGCTAAGATGGCCGCCAGGATGCTCACTGGGCGTTGGCTTCCGACGCCCCAGGATACTTGCAGAAGCTGAGAGAAGGAACCGAAAACTGTGCCTTGGAGCAATTCCCGCCCCCACCCTCCCCCGCCCCCCCGCAAGTCCTCGTGCACACCTGCCAGGGACCGTGTCCTCCAAGACGGAAGCGGACCTCGCCCCTCGGCCTCGTCGAGTAAGCCGGGCCCTGGCTCCGGGAAGCTGGCCCAGCGCCAACACCCAGGAGCCTGGAGGCTCCCGTGTGCGATGAGGAAGCCATGGCCGCCCGTCCTGCGTGGCCACTCCTGGCCTTTGCCTGGTCCCAAGCTCCCGGTTCTTCCGGCTCCTGTTCATGTCCCCAGCGACTGCCCTAAGATCACAGCTCCCTGGAAAACCAGCGCCCTCCACCGCTGCCGCCCGAGACTGCCGCAGCCCCCCTCTGGTTGTCCCCAGGACCTCCCCGGCCTCAGTGTGCTGGAGCCTGCCTTGCGTGTGTCCCTGGCACCGAGGAGGGAGACAGCGCCGCGCGCCCACAGTCCCGGCTTCCAGGGCACGGGCGCGGGGACGCTGCCTCCCCTGAAGCCTGGGTCGGAGACGGTCCCGCACCTCGGCGCCCACGGCACCCCCAGGTCAGCCGACGCCCCTGGACTCAGGCGGCCACAGGAGCACAGCCCGTGGCGCTGGGGGTCTACCCAGGCTTCCTGCGGCTGGGCGGCCTCCAGGGGGTGCCTGAGAGAGGAGCTGAGGGGCTCCAGAGCAGCGCGGCTCCGTCTGACCTCGCGTGGGACGTGCTGCAGCCACACTCCGAGTGTCCCCACGACAGAGACCAACGTCAGCCCCGCACGCGATGGAAAAGTGCAGCAGGAAGGGAGAAGAGGGCGGGGTGGAGGGGGCGGGAGGCAGGGAGGAGGGGGGAGGGGGCGGGAGGCAGGGAGGAGGGGGGCGGGAGGCAGGGAGGAGGGGGGAGGGTGTCTGTCCCTTGGGACCCAGCACCCCCTCTCGGAGCACCTTGTTCAAGCCCCGGCTCTGCTCCCGACGCCACCTTCCTGCCGGGGCACAGCGCGGGCGGCAGCCGGCGACGGCTCAGCCCGCGGGAGACCAGGAATGGACGTCCCGGCCCCCGGCCTTGGCTGGACCACTGCCAAGTGCTGCAGATATCAGGGTGTGAACCAGCGACGGGAACTCGCTTCCGTCTGTCTGTCCCGCTCCGTGTGTCTGTCTCTCTGCCTTGCAAATAAATAAGCATTTTTAGGAAAAAAAATCTTCAGGGGCTGGCACTGTGGTGTAGCAGGTAAGGCCGCCGCCTGCAGCACCAGCATCCCATGTGGGCGCCGGTTCAAGTCCCGGCTGCTCCTCTTCCCGTCCAGCTCTCTGCTGTGGCCTGGGAAAGCAGTGGAAGATGGCCCGAGTGCTGGAGCCCTGCACACACGTGGGAGACCTGGACGAGGCTCCTGGCTCCTGGCTTCGCATCATCTCGGCTCTGGCCATTTTGGCTATCTGGAGGAGAACCAGGGGATAGAAGACGTTCTCTCTCCCTCTCCCCCTCTGCCTCTCTGTAACTCTGTAACTCTGCCTTTCCAGTAAATAAATCTTTAGAAAAAAAGAAGAAAAAATACCTTCAAAGTCTTCTAAATAAATAAATGAAAATAAAGCCCCAGGCCCAGCTCACATGGGGAGAGCCAACTGGGATCGGGGGCCGCTCTGGCCAGGGGAGCTCTCTGAGGCCACGGGGCCTCTGCACGCTCAGGCAGGGACCCTAAATCTTCAGCAAAATGGAGTCAGCAAAGCCATCGCCCAGGGACGTTTCTTGGAAATGTTCTCCGGAATTAGCTGCAGTATGGCACTAATAAAGGGAGCGGTCTATAAAACATCATCAGTTCTAATTGATAATTGGATTTTTGTGATGCCATAAGTAAAGCTGAGAGCTTCCGACATCGTATTTAAATTTCTGCTTTAAAAACCTGAGGAAGCCCAGCCAGACTCTTCCGTTGGAGAGAGACAGAGATGACATAGAGAGAGGGAAAGAGAGAAAGGGAGACAGGGAGAGAGAGACTGGGAAGCCAGCAGGGGACCCGGGCCTAAAAGTGAGACGTGTAGGGCCAACCCCAAGATCAGCGTCCTTGCATCCTTGTGTCATGGCCACTCTGCAGGACCCCAGCCCCAGGCGGCTGTGGGCACACCAGGGTGCAGCCCTGTGTGAGGGAGGAGGCCCAGAGGACAGGGTGTTGTGTGGCATGCTTGTGCCTGTGTGTGCATGTGTGTGATACATGGGTACGTGGTTGTGTCTGTGTGTGCCTGTGTGTAATGGATGGGTGTGTTGTGCAGGTGTGTGGTTATGGAGCTATGTGTGGGGGGTGCACATTGTTTTATGCAGATATGCATGTGTGTATATGTGTGCATGTGTGTGACGTACAGGTGTGTTGGGGCAGAGGGAGGTACAGGAAAGCTCCCCTGGCCTTGGTCTTGTGGAGCCCTGCCTTCCGCACGTCCGTGGAACCCACATGCATTTGACTGTGACATGCAGACCCCGGAGCCGGGCTGTGAGGGCAGCGGCCTCGGCAGGAGCCCACCCTGGCCCAGGCAGCCCTGCCCAGGTGTCCTGCCTGCCCAGCCGGGCCGCGCAGCCCAGAGCCAGCCCGTTTCAGCAGAATGGCGCACTGCTCAAATTTGCCAAATTGCTACAAATCAGTCCATAATCACTTCTGTTTGCATTCCCAATTACGGCGGAAGTGAATTCCACCTACTAAACAATCCATCAGTTGGCACTCCCCTGGAGAAAGGTCCGTGGCTCGCTGACTGGTTTATGCCTTCCAACAGCGACCTGGGGCCCTTGAGAGGGAGGGACAGGCACTCACTGTGGAGGGTCTGGGCTCCACGTCCCCGGGAGCCGGCCGCCGGCGCACAGCGTGGGAGGGCCGCCCTCACGGTCCCGGAGGGAATCCAGCTTCCTCTCCTTGGCCACGTTGCCATTCGAATCCAGCAGACTCGATGTCCCCTCGGGCCCGTGGACTTCGACGCAGTGTCCTCGTGAACCCCAAAGTCCAGAGCTGAACGTCCCCAGATGTGGCTCAAGTTCCCTGGCTCATCCCCGGCACCCACGATCCCTGCTGCTGCCGTCCATGGTCCCATGAGCCCGGTCGGCGCCCAGCATGGCGCATCAACCACGAAGACCTGGGGTGGTCTAATCGGGACCCGTGCCCGTGGCTGCCACTACACCGCAGATGGGCCCAACCAACAGCGACTGTGACACAGCTCTGCAGGCCAGAAGTTCAGGGCCAAGGGCTGGTTCCTCCTAACGGTTCCGAGGGAGACCCGCGTGCCTGTCACCAGCTTCTGGGCTGCTGGCTGCCCCCAGACCTCCTGGGGTAGACACCACCCCACTGTCTCCACGCAGTGGCCCCCAGCTGACACTGTGACCCTGTGCCCTTGGGGACACAAGTCCTGCTGACCCTGCTCTCCTTGCGTGACCTCACTTTGGCTTAATCACACCTGCAAGGACTCAGTGTCTACGCCGCGCCACAGTCGGCATCTGGGGCGGGGTCAGGGAGCACCTGCCCCACCTCTGCCGTCTGCACGCCATGTAAGGAGCCTCGGCGGGCGTGGCAATTTTGGCAGAGGTGGACCAACCCCTACCCTTGGAAGGGTTCCGCGAGGGCTGCCCGTCCTCCCCACTAGCTCTCCGCGTCCTGCCCCAGAGCCTCCCAGGCAGGCCGCGCCGGCCCCTCTGCTTCATCACGGCCTGGTCCGCCTGCCCCCTGTTCCTGTTAGTGCGTGGTCACGCTACTCACTGCACACGGCCCGGAGGCGTGGTCACGCTACTCACTGCACACGGCCCAGAGGCAGAAGGCATGGACAGAGCACATGCACAGGCCCAGCTGATGCACAGCCCGGCCAGGAGCAGCTACTTCAGAACGCAGGAAAGGGCGAGGGGCGGAGCAGGAAGCCCCTGGGCAGGCACAGCCCGTGCAGCCCCACCCAGGCCGAGGCCTTTGCTCCCCGCTGAGCCTCTGCTCCCTCATCCCTGAAAAGGGCCAGGGGACCCCCTCCTGGGTTCCACTCTGGGGACTGACGGGGCCGTGAGGTCAGCGTTGCAGGCTCCATATAGATCCCTGCAGCCCCCTGGTCCCCACGCCATTGCCCCCTACACCCCACTGTGGGACCACCCCCAGCACACCACGCGGCCCGATTCCTGAGGCTTTGCCATCCCGGCACCCGCTGCCCCCTTGTCCTGTTCATCCCACCAAGAACTCAGACCCTACAGCATGGGCTGGGGCAGCCAGGGCTTTGAAGGTTCTTGATGACAGAGCCACCTTCTCCCTCAGACAGGGAGAATTGGCGCTGGGGGAATGTTCCGGTGGGAGGGACTACACGCGTCCTCTGTCTACACCGCCCGCCCTGCCTGATTCTCCAGCTTCTCCCCGAACGTCTCAGCCCCCTTCGCTGGTCTCCTCCATTCTTGGGGACGGCAGCGTCCTGACCTGCTGCACTGAGAGCTGCCCTGGGCCTGGGGCTGCTGCTCTGCCTCCGATGCCTCCGAGCCTCAGGACCCAGCTGAGCCCCAAGGAACCCGAATCCCAAGCCCCCCCCCCCCCAGCTCTGCAGAGTCTCCTTTGGGGGCCTGGGACTGGGACGCCGTCCTAGGTGCACCTGCAGGGTCTCAGACCTCGGACCCCAGAGCAGCTGTGTCGGTGTCGTTGGAGCTCCTGCATGCTTCACGCCGGCGGGAGAAGCCCCAGGGACTGTGCCTGAGCACAGGTGACAGGACAGGCAGCCCCCAGGGCCAGCCCCTGCCCAGACGTGTCCATGTCACACTAATGAGGAGGAGAGCCTTGTGCAGCAACGGCACCGCTAATGGGCACCCAGAGCTGCCTGCGCCGAATGGACTGATTCTGCACTTCTCATTCCATTTGCTGAGAAAAATTCCCCTTAAAAAATTAAGAGTTGAAGGGATTTTGTCAGAAGCCATTACCTGCAGACATTTCTACCAAGCTGCCATTCTGAGTGCTTGTGCATAATTAATTAGCAGGCACAGCACTTACTGTCCCCACATAAAAGTTAAAAACCCATTTTGCCGTGTTCTGTTTCTGCTACTCAGCATCACTGTCAGGCAGACGTCAGGGGAGACAGGTATTTGCATACAGTGCCAAACTGGGGTTGCCATAGCAACAGGCTGCCTCCTCCCACCCCCAGCCCCCACCGCCCCGGCTGAACCCGACCAATGGGCTTCGTCCTCACCTTCGGGTTCCAATCCGACGCTGAGGGTGGGAGGTGCTGCAGGGGGACCGCGTGGAACCTCCCCGCCCCTGCAGCTGCTGCAACCCCACCCGTGACTGTTGGCTGTGACAGTGAGCTGCTGACCTGAAAATAAACAAAGAGGCATTTAGCAGTCGTGGTTTTGGATCAATCAGGGGGAAGGGAGGAAGCGGAGGGGTGGGGGGAGGGAGAAGAGGAGGTGGAGGAGGCAAAGCGCCTCTGACCTCCTGGCCAGGAGACAGCAGCTTTCTCTTTCCAAAGCGGCACCTTGCCCTCTCCCAGGGCCGAGTCCCAAGAGGCAGGATGACGTGTGAGCAGGGGGAGGACCATCGGGGCCGTAGCACCCTGCAGCACCCTGCACCCACTTGGGAGGGAGGACCAGCACCCTGCACGCCCTGGGGAGGGAAGACTGCCACCCTGTACCCCCTGGGGAGGGAGGACCCCCCCACCCTGCACCCCTTGGGGAGGGAAGACCCCACCCTGCACCCCTTGGGGAGGGAAGACCCTAACCTGCACCCCTTGGGGAGGGAAGACCCCACCCTGCACCCCTTGAGGAGGGAGGACCCCACCCTGCACCCCTTGGGGAGGGAAGACCCCACCCAGCATGCTGCAGGGAGGGAGGACCCCACCCTGCACCCCTGGGGAGGGAGGACCCCACCAAGCATGCTCCAGGGAGGGAGGACCCCCACCCCGCATCCCTGGGGAGGGAGGACCCCACCCAGCATGCTCCAGGGAGGGAGGACCCCCACCCCGCACCCCTGGGGAGGGAGGACCCCACCCTGCACCCCTTGGGGAGGGAAGACCCCACCCTGCACCCCTTGGGGAGGGAGGACCCCACCCTGCACCCCTTGGGGAGGGAGGACCCCACCCTGCACCCCTTGGGGAGGGAAGACCCCACCCTGCACCCCTTGGGGAGGGAGGACCCCACCCTGCACCCCTTGGGGAGGGAAGACCCCACCCTGCACCCCCTGGGGAGGGAGGACCCCACCCCGCACCCCTGGGGAGGGAGGACCCCACCCTGCACCCCCTGGGGAGGGAGGACCCCCACCCCGCACCCCTGGGGAGGGAGGACCCCACCCTGCACCCCCTGGGGAGGGAGGACCCCACCCCGCACCCCTGGGGAGGGAGGACCCCACCCTGCAGCCCTTGGGGAGGGAGGACCCCACCCTGCACCCCCTGGGGAGGGAGGACCCCCACCCCGCACCCCTGGGGAGGGAGGACCCCACCCCGCACCCCTGGGGAGGGAGGACCCCACCAAGCATGCTCCAGGGAGGGAGGACCCCCACCCCGCATCCCTGGGGAGGGAGGACCCCACCCTGCACCCCTGGGGAGGGAGGACCCCACCCTGCACCCCCTGGGGAGGGAGGACCCCACCCTGCACCCCTGGGGAGGGAGGACCCCACCCCGCACCCCTGGGGAGGGAGGACCCCACCCTGCACCCCTGGGGAGGGAGGACCCCACCCTGCACCCCTGGGGAGGGAGGACCCCACCCCGCACCCCTGGGGAGGGAGGACCCCACCCCGCACCCCTGGGGAGGGAGGACCCCACCCCGCACCCCTGGGGAGGGGGGACCCCACCCTGCACCCCCTGAAGGAGAGGTGCTGGAGCGAGTGCAGACTTGAGACGCGGGGTGCGCCTGGGAGCGCCAGGCTGAGAGCAGGCCCCTGGGAGGCCCTGCGAGGGCCCGGGGACAGGGTTTGGGCTGGAGGCTCCTGGGACGCTCTCACTTGAGTCTGGACTGGGAGTGGCAGAGGCCAGGCTCTGCCCTGGGGCTCACGGGGCACCGTGGCGGGGAGAAGCGCGTGGACGCTCTCCAATCTCGGGAGCGAAGGGGCGGAGGTAAATGTGTCTCAGATTTGCCATCTCTGACAGGTGCACCTCGTGAGCCGTGGCGCTGCTCCCGCCTGTTACGGAGGCTGGCGCGGAGCAGAGAGCACACGGAGGCAGCCGGTTGAATCCAGCATCTGAGAAACAGGGAAAGAAACGCCCTCCCGTGCACGGTGCCCACAGGTTACAAACCCAAAGGCGCACACTCGGAATCTCGCAAAGCAGGAGCCGCCAAAGTGGGGCCCGCACCCCGGTTCACCTACGGTGAGGCTGACGTACGGCAGGCCCAACGACTCGCCCTCCACCTCATGGATTTGCCCGGCGCCATTGGTGCCGACTCTTAGCTGCCTTGAAAGCATAATTCCGGATTGGTCCAAAACGCCATGGTCACAGAGGGATTAAAAACGCAGGTGCCGGGAGCCGGGGCTCCAACCAGGCTCTGCCGTGAGTTTGCAGCCTGAAGCTGCAGATCCCAATGCACCTGCCTCCTCGTCAGTCCAGTGAGGCTGAAACAGTGCGCAGCCTGGACCCGGGCCCCCTTTCCCCGCGAGGGCCCAGGAATAACCGGGAGCGCCAGGGCCCGAGATGAAGCGGAACTGGCCGGAATATTCCGGGTTCTATTTCTGTCCCTTCCAGGACAGGACGTTCTACAATGCTCTACCTGGCAAGCAGGGCGGCACCCAGGGTGTGGAGCCCGGGTGGCAGGGCTAGAGCTGTGGTACAGCAGTGGGTTAAGTCTCTGTGTGTGGCCTCGCTTCCCATATGGGCGCCGGTTCGAGTCCTGGCTGCTCCACTTCCAACCCAGCTCCCTGCTGTGGCCTGGGAAAGCGGCGGGAGATGGTGTAAGTGCTTGGGCCCCCGCACCCACGTGGGACACCCAGGAGAAGCTCCTGGCTCCTGGCTTCAGATCGGCTCCACTCCAGCCTTTGTGCTGGTACAGAGAAAACCACATCTGTGTCTCTACACCCAGATCATGGGAAAGACGTGTTCATCTCTGTATTTAAGACATAGCTCTGCACCACATCATGTAAACCTGGATGGAGATGTGGATGTGGTCAGAGGCAGAGACCCAGGTGGGGATGGACAGAGGCAGAGGCCCAGGTGGGCGTGGACAGAGGCAGAGGCCCAGGTGGGGATGGACAGAGGCAGAGGCCCAGGTGGGGGTGAACAGAGGCAGAGGCCCAGGTGGGGGTGTGGACAGAGGCAGAGGCCCACGTGGGGGTGGACAGAGGCAGAGGCCCAGGTGGGGGTGGACAGAGGCCCAGGTGGGGGTGGACAGAGGCAGAGGCCCAGGTGGGGGTCTGGACAGAGGCAGAGGCCCAGGTGGGGGTGTGGACAGAGGCAGAGGCCCATGTGGAGGTGGACAGAGGCCCAGGTGGGCGTGGACAGAGGCAGAGGCCCAGGTGGGGTGGACAGAGGCCCAGGTGGGCGTGGACAGAGGCAGAGGCCCAGGTGGGGGTGGACAGAGGCCCAGGTGGGCGTGGACAGAGGCAGAGGCCCAGGTGGGGGTGGACAGAGGCAGAGGCCCAGGTGGGGTGGACAGAGGCAGAGGCCCAGGTGGGCGTGGACAGAGGCAGAGGCCCAGGTAGGGGTGAACAGAGGCAGAGGCCCAGGTGGGGGTGAACAGAGGCAGAGGCCCAGGTGGGGGTCTGGACAGAGGCAGAGGCCCAGGTGGGGGTGTGGACAGAGGCCCAGGTGGGCGTGGACAGAGGCAGAGGCCCAGGTGGGGATGGACAGAGGCCCAGGTGGGCGTGGACAGAGGCAGAGGCCCAGGTGGGGGTGGACAGAGGCAGAGGCCCAGGTGGGGTGGACAGAGGCAGAGGCCCAGGTGGGCGTGGACAGAGGCAGAGGCCCAGGTGGGGGTGAACAGAGGCAGAGGCCCAGGTGGGGGTCTGGACAGAGGCAGAGGCCCACGTGGAGGTGGACAGAGGCCCAGGTGGGGATGGACAGAGGCAGAGGCCCAGGTTGGGGTGGACAGAGGCCCAGGTGGGGGTGGACAGAGGCAGAGGCCCAGATGGGGGTGGTCAGAGGCCCAGGTGGGGGTGGACAGAGGCCCAGGTGGGCGTGGACAGAGGCAGAGGCCCAGGTGGGGTGGACAGAGGCCCAGGTGGGCGTGGACAGAGGCAGAGGCCCAGGTGGGGTGGACAGAGGCCCAGGTGGGCGTGGACAGAGGCAGAGGCCCAGGTGGGGGTGGACAGAGGCCCAGGTGGGCGTGGACAGAGGCAGAGGCCCAGGTGGGGTGGACAGAGGCAGAGGCCCAGGTGGGCGTGGACAGAGGCAGAGGCCCAGGTAGGGGTGAACAGAGGCAGAGGCCCAGGTGGGGGTGTGGACAGAGGCAGAGGCCCAGGTGGGCGTGGACAGAGGCAGAGGCCCAGGTGGGCGTGAACAGAGGCCCAGGTGGGCATGGACACGGGTGTCGCCGTAGGGCTCCAGGTCCTGTCTCCCGGGTGCGGCCTTCGCGGGCTCTGTGGCTGGAGGAGCACCTGCCATCTCCGGCCGTGCCGGGCTCGGAGCGCTGGGACCCTCAGGTCTTCCGCATCCCGCGCTGCGGAGCCCGCGACGCCTCTCCTCTTGCTGACGATAAAATCGAATCCTGATGAAGCTCCCGGGTTCTCAGTCAGGCCGGCGTTTGCCTCGGTGGTCCGCTGGCTGCTCCTACGACCACCGCCCCCCGGAGCCCTGAGCAGTGAGGGGTGGTGGGAGTGTGGGGCAAGTCCGCCCTCAGTCCCCGGCCCCTGAGACCACGGGTGGGCGGTGGCGGAACCAGCCCTACTCCTTGCCCGTGTGTTTTTAAACAAACGTGACTGGGGGCAGGGGCGGGCCTCTAAGAATCACAGCAAACTCAGGTTCCGCTCAGCACTGAGAAGGTCCGTGAAGGGCCCTGCTGGGCACCGCGTGGACGGCCAAACGGACCTGAACAGGCGAGGTCACAGCCCTGAACTCAGCTCTCCCGGCGGTGTGTGGCCACTAGCAACCATGCTGGGAACGCCTCCAGTGGAAAAGGCGGTGCCTGCAGGGGTGGGGCCTGGTGGGGGAGGGCGGTGTCTGCAGGGGTGGAGCCTGGTCAGGGAGGGCGGTGCCTGCAGGAGGTGGGGCCTGTGGGGGAGGGCGGTGCCTGCAGGGGTGGGGCCTGGTCAGGGAGGGCGGTGCCTGCAGGGGTGGGGCTTGGTCAGGGAGGCAGTGTCTGCAGGGGTGGAGCCTGGTGGGGGAGGGTGGGTCCTGGTCAGGGAGGGCGGTGCCTGCAGGGATGGAGCCTGGTGGGGGACCTTGGTGCCCACTTGCCCAGCGTTGATGCTGCTTCCTCCACAGCACCTCCTGTGTGTGGTGCAACTGAGGCAGGGCCCTGGTGGGTGCTGGTCCCTGGAGGTGGGCACTGCCTGCCGGACCCCATCGTTGAGCTCCCAGGACACAAACACGGACACTTCCGAGTCCATTCCCCAAGGGCTGGGGGGGCTTTGAGCAGGACCTTTTCATTTCTTTTCTTGATGGAAAAATAAAAATTGGAAAGCGCAGCATCCATCAGAGGGACAGAACCTGTCTTCACTCTGTGATTGATTGACTGTGGCTGGGAGAGAATTTTGCCAGCTGCTCCTCCAGCACCTCTTGGATGTCACGTCGATGGCACCTGTGGTTTGGGTACATCTCATGTGACCCCAGTCCAGCCTGCTGGCCAGGAGGAGGGGGAGGGAGGCAGAGGGGAGACAGAGACACAGAGGGCTCAGACAAGGTGGGGAGGGGAGGGAGACCCCTCTCCCTGAGCTGAGCCAGCTCCTTCCAGGGCCGTCCTGCAGAGGGGCTGCAGGCCCCAGAACTGCCCCCAGCAGCCCTCTGTCCAGGCTCCCGGGCACCAGGGCCTGCTGTGGAGCTGCTGGCTGCCGACGCACGGGGCCCAGGATGCCCACCGAGCGCGCGGAGGACCCTTCTGTGCCTTGTGCATCCGGGCTCACAGGAAGGGTGTGGGTGTCACTCCTTGTCCCACGTAACCCCCGGTGGTGATCCATAGATGCCACAGTCCAGGAGAGAGTGACCTGCAGGTTTGCTCAGGTCGGAGGACGCGAGCTGGGAAGACGCGTGGCCTGAGGATGGGCCAGCTCCAGAGACGACGTCGTTCTGAATGAGTGAATGAGTGAACGGGCAAGTCAGCACGTCTCCTAAGTCAAGCGCAGAGAGCCCATGACATCCTGCACGACTACAGTGTCCTGCGACCCGAGCGGCTGTGCAAACCCCTCAGTCCGAGAGGCAGAGGCAGCGGCAGACAGGATTTTCCTTTCACAGATAAGAAAAGGGAGGCGCGGGGTCGCGCGTGCGTCCCCTCCAGGAGTTGCTGGCTTCAAGGATCAGAGCCTGTGCCCCCCCCCATGGTCCTTGAGGTCAAAGTCTCTGAGCCTCACCCCCGTACCACGGCCGGGAGGGACCAGGGAGGCTGCGCTGTCACAGCAGGCTGCTGCCAGCTCCCCTAGGCAGGATCCTGCCGGCCCCTGAGCTGTGCATCTCTGAAGGGCGGGGTGGCGGCTCCGGGGCTCGGGGCCTGCGGCCGCCTGGGACCGGGTGACCCAAGCACGCTGCAGACAGGGCTCACAGGACGAGCACATCCATGTCCTCCTCCAGAGCAAGAGAGGACGTGGAAGCAGCACCAGCTGTGAGCACGCAGAACGGGGGCGGAGCTGGGGCGCGGCTGCAGCAGGCACCGGACCCCAGGGAGCAGCCGGACCCCCATGCGCAGACGGGTCCCACTCGCGTCTGGACTGTGGACGCTGCACACTGATGTGGGTCTGCCCTTTCTCTTCTCTGCCTGCCGCGGCTGAGGGTCATTCCAGACCGTTCCTCCAGCCCGTGGCTGACTGCAGGCCACGTGTGAGCCTGGTGGCTGACGCTGCTGGGCTGCTGCTGTCGCCACGGGCACCGCCCATGAGTGTCCTGGGGCTGCACTGGGGCCGCAGAAATCCAGACAGCTCACAGAGCGGGACGAGATCAGGCAGGCACCAGGCACTGAGCTCCCGGCCACCACGCTCCAGTGGAGCCCCCGGGCCAGTGCGTCAGGGCACAGGATTCCGGGTTGTGCTCGGCGACACGGGAAAGCGTCTCCGTGCCACCACCGGAGGGACAGCCGAGCTCCCCGCCGGCGCTGACAGCGGGAAGGCAGAGCCGGGGTCCAGGCTCTGAGAACTGCTCTCTCAGGTGCGGTTCCGCCTTCGGCTGAACACGCCCCCAGACCTTCCCCTGCACGAGCCGATACCTCCTATTTTCCTCGAGACAGTTTGTGCAGAGTTTTGTCACTTCCAGGAGAAAGAAACATAACCGACTCAAACTTCTCTCATTTTTCGGAACTGACATAGAATATGAAATCTGAAGAGAAAGTTGGCATTTTTGCAAGATCCAGATAGAGGCTGAAAACATAGGGACGCTCTGCTCAGCATCTCTGTGCCGCCCTCCGACGGTAGAGGGGGCGGGACTGCCTGGTCACCACCCTTGTGTTTGGCTACGCCTTTGTCTGTGGTGGCAGCTTTGGGCCGCCCCACATCCCAGAGCATCGAGGAGGGGGCTGGCGTCCACATCTCCCCTCCCATGTTGAAATCTGAGACTCTCCTTATGACTGCGAATCAGATGTACAAGAAAATTTACTGCGACGCCTGTTACAGCTCCAGGCTTGGAAGTCAGCACGAAGATGAAACAAGAAAGATAAAGTGGATAATTGAGAGCTGGCCGTCAACAACCGGTGCCAACCAGTGCTTTTCTAGACTGTGGATCTGAACTCAGAGAGTGACAGCCACGGGCAGCAGACGGCCGGGGCAGCCGGCTCCTAAGCTGTCACCGCTCATCTGTGCCCCGAGAACCCGCTGCAGTCTCTGAACAGTTTCGACCAGTGCTGATGGATGTGTTCTAGAATTTCCCCGACTGTCAACACGGCTGAATTGATCAGCGCATTACAATGTTCCTCTACTCTCAGCAGCCGCGACATCACATTTGTTTTAATTCATTGATTTGAGTTAGAGACGGTCGCCCTCCAACAATCTCGATTACACCGGGAGAAATCATTTGCAAAGCTATTGATCTTAATGTCAATTAAACTTGCTAATCAGACGCAACGTCAGTGGTCTGGACTTACTCAGTCGTGGTCCCTGGAGTCCCGGGGTGATGATGTTTGAACGAGAGGCAGAGAGGATCGGGAAGGTGGGTGCAGGAAGAGCCCGCTTCCCGTGCAGGTCCATCCCTTTGCATGAGGTCATTTCCTGTCCCCGCTGCCGCCACCAGCGATGTTGTCCCCTTCCTACCTCGGGGTGCCGCCAGCCGAGCTACCGCCGGTGGACAGAACCGTGACTGTAACCTGTCCCCGTGTGCAGGGCAGCGTTCTGGGTGCCGTGGCTGGATGGTCCAGGTCCCCTTTGACCCCAGAGCCAGGCTCGCCTCCCAGCTGTGCAGGAAGCAGCGGTGTGAGAGGCTGCGTCACTCGCCCGAGCCCCCGCCCAGCCTGTATTCACACCTGTACTTGGCCGGAACAGGGGTTGCAGGTAAAAGCCGCCCTCCAGCAGGTGCCCCTCAGCCTGGACCGTCGATGACCTCATCTGTGGACTGAGGGCAGCGGTGCTCAGGCGATGAGGCCAGGGAACACCTGGGGCAGTGCACTTGGCGGGGCCAAGCAGGCGCATGGTGTCCCAGGTCCCTCCTTGCAAGGGTTCACCTGACATAGTCAGACCCACTGAGCCAGGGGTGGGGAGTGCTCAAGGTGCGAGCCGGGGCAGGGAGTCCCTGGGCCGGCCCCAGCTCTGCCTGCCAGGAGCCCCCGCCCGCGCCCACGCGCACCGGGAAGCTGGGAGTGAAGGAGGCTACAGTTCCACCCGAGCTTCCTTTACCGAGCCAGGGCGGGCGCAGGAGGGCAGTGCAGTGGCCTCGCCTGCCGACTCCAGGAGGACTGCGGGCACCAGCCTGCTGGGGCGGACGGCGGCTCCCAGCCCCAGGCCTTGCTGCTCCCACCACAGCACCTGCACCCCCTGCACCCCCCCCCACGCCGTGTGACTGCTGCTGATGCCCCAGGGCGGAGCCTGGGGCTGTGCTGGCTGCACTCACGGAAAGGCCGCTGAGGGCAGCAGCTGCCCCTGCCCACGGCCCTCTCCCCTCTTCCCTCCCTCCCTCCTCTTCCCTCCCCCTCCTTCCCTCCCTCCCTCCCTCTCTCCCTCCCCCTCCCTCTCTCCCTCCCCCTCCCTCTCTCTTACCGTGAAGGCAAGCGGAGCTGTTGGGTGGCTTCCCACCCTGACACCGCGAATGTCCTGCCTGGCACTGGCACGGGGCTGGTTCGGTGAACATTGGTTTCGCTCAAAGATGACAGCCATTCCTGAGCCTGGCTCTGTCACCCTCCTGCTGCTTCGAATGAGACCTGAGACCTGCCCCGTGCTAAACGTGAGCAGGGGCGGGGGGTAGGGAGACGGCGGGAGGGGGGGAGACGGCGGGGGGGGGAGGGAGACGGCAGGGTGGGGGGGAGGGAGACGGCGGGATGGGGGGGCTCATTAGGACCAGGTGCCTTGACACCTGCTCCCTCCCCTGCAGCTCTCCCAGGGGCGCCCAGCACAGGAGCCAGGCCGCCTTCCAGCCTGTGCCCTGTCCGGGATCCACGTGTCAGCCTGGCTTGGACTCACAGATATGGGTCTGCAGAGGGGATGCAGGGAACCACAACACACGTGTGCCCACTTGCACACGCACACGGGAACACACACACGTGTCTGTGCACCTACCTGCGCTGTGTCCGCTCCCAACATCTGGGACACAAATCTGGAGGGGCACGCGGCCTGGCCCAGCAATGCCTCTGAAGCTCAGCTGCCCCTCCCCCTGTCTTGTTCCCCTCCCCCTGCCTCATCCCCCCTCCCCCCACCTCTTCCCCCCTCCCGCCTCTTCCCCCACCTCTCCCCCCTCCCCCGCCTTATCACCCCTCCCCCTGCCTTGTCACCCCTCCCCCTGGCTCTTCCCTCCCTCCCCCCATCCTCCTTTCACCCCCCTCCCCCTCCCTCTTCCCCTCCTCCCCCGCCTCCCCCTCCCTCCCTCCCTCAGGTTGGGGGGCTGAGTTAACCCGCATCCCTCCAGGCAGTCACACGTGGCCTTGGAAGCTTCTGCTCAGTTAACACACCCGACTGCCTGCCTCTCGGCCCCGGGCCACCCCCGACTCACAGAGACCAGGAAACGGGACCCACCGAGCCCAGAGAAGACCCAGACGCGCCGGTGGACGGCACACGCAATGTCACACCTGGACTGCTCGGCTGGGCGGCCAGGGCCGGGCACAGCCTACGACCTCACATAATAGCAGGTCGCAGCCTCACAGGCAGGGGCCTGGGGGTCCCAAGTGTGCACCTGTGGGTGCCTCAGTGTGCAGATCTCCCCTTTCGTGAGGACGCCGGTCACGGTGGGTGAGGGCCACCCTGACGGCTTCATCTTAATTTGATGACCCCTACAGAGACCCTGCCCCACACGAGGTCATGTTGACAGGGGCTGGGGGTTAAGACTTGAGCCTATCTTCCTGGGGACACGTCTCAACCCGTGACACCTCCTGACCCTGAAGACCCGGTGTGGATGGGAGCCGCACCTGCGCCAGACAGCGGGCATGGGCGGAGGTGGACGACGGTCACCTTAGCGGGCATGACTGTCACCTCCGCCCCTGCGGAAGGCAGTGCGCACGGAAGCAGGTGCGCGCTGCGATGCAAGGAGGGGCCCAGTGCTGTGCCGCAGGGATTAAACCGCAGCCTGCCCCGCTGCTCCGCTTCAGGCCAGCTCCCTGCCGGTGCACCAGGGAAAGCAGTGGACGATGGCCCGAGTGCGTGGGGCCCTGCACCCATGTGGCAGACCCAAGGGAGCTCTTGGCTCCTGGCTTCAGCCTGGCCCAGCCCCAGGTGTTTGGGGAGTGAACCAGTGGGTAGAAGATCTCCCCCTCTCTCTGCCTCTAGCTCTGCCTTTCAGATAAATAAACCTTTTTCGGATGGGGATGTGGGGAGGATGTGCCGGCCCTTGGTCCTTGAGCTGTGACCACCCAGGTTTTCCACCCGGGACCCACAGGGTCAGATCCTTCGCAAAGGCTGTGCCGCGGGGCCTGGGGTGCCTCCATCGTAGATGCCCAGCGGCTGTGGTCGGAACGGCTGGTTCCCCCAGGATTCCCAGCTGAACTCCCAGCCCCCGTGTGCCAGTTCGCGGAGGAGGTTCACGCCGGGGGGTGGGTGGGGGGGGTGGGGTGTAGCTTCAGGAGAGAGGGCAGGGCCCCTCCAGAAGAGGCCCAGACCAGGGGGAGGGGGATGGAGAGAGAGAGCGAGAGAGAGAGAGAGAGAGAGAGAGAGAGAGAGCGAGAGCGAGCTATCTCCTTCTGCCGGCTCACTCCCCAGGTGCCTGCAGGAGCACTCGGGAGCCTAGAGCGCAGTCCAGGGCTTACGTGTGGATGGGGGGATCCCCCTCCCCTGCCATCACTGCTGCTCCCGGCTGCCCCCTCACCGCAGTGGGGTGGGGCCTTGCGTCTGGCCAGGCACTCGGCCAGCCCCGGACACAGGCGGCCTGCGGCGCCTCAGCCCTACTCCCACACTGACTTCTCCACCCTCAGCCTTCGTTCTCTGGGATGCTGGGAAATACACTAAGGGTGCCCACGAGCCCCCTCTCTGCTGCCCAGCCCCACCCGCCAGGCTCGGCCTGTGCGCTGCTCTGGGCAGCTGTGGGCCAGAGCTGGCAGCCAGGCTGGAGCACGGGTCACACAGACCCCTGTTGCTCCGGGCTCCCGGGGCGAGGTGAAGAAGTCCTGGGGCTGCTGTGTCACCAGACTGCGATGGTTTCTAATAAGCTGACCTCCCTGGCCCACGAGTACTGAGCGCTCCCGTGGGCGCCATAAGCATTGGGATCGCTGAGCTGCTGGACCCGAGTCTTTCATCCTTAGTCTTCAAACCCAAGCCGGTCTCAGCCCAGGCCAGCTCCCTTCCCGTGCCGGCAGCCGCGGCAACCCACACACGGTGTGGCTCTGGGTGACACTGGCCCACCCTGGAAAACTCAGGGTGTAGCGGAGAATGGAACCCAGCCCAGTGGTGGCTGTTCCTTTATGTGTTTATTCAAAAGGCAGAGCAGCAGAGAGCAGCTGTGGAGAGGGAGAGGCCAGGCCAAAGCAGCAGCCGGGAGCTCCGCCCGGGCCTCCCCCACGGGTGGCGGGCCCAGGCACCTGTGCCATCCTCGGCTGCTCCCCAGCGCACAAGCAGGGAGCCAGATGAGACGCTGAGAAGCCGGGACCCGTGGACGCCGGCACGGCAGGCGGCAGCCTCACCAGCTGCGGCAGTGGCCTCTGGCTGCCGCGGGTGTTCCAGGAGCTGAGTGTCTGTGGGGACACAGCTGACCTCCACAGCGAGCTGTGTGCAGCGCCTGGCCGGCCTCTGTGGTCCTGCGGCCCCAGGGACGAGAGAGGGCCCAGGACGATGGCAGGTGCACTCTGCCTAAGCCAGCGGCCTGCAGCTCCAGCCCTGGCCTCCTGGTGCAGCCCCGGCAGATGGACGTCGACAATGGCTGCAGCTCCACCCGCTGAGCTCGAGAGTCCCCTGGGCAGCCGCCCCGCCGCATGCTGTGCCGCTGCCTGCTGCTCGCGCCAGGTCCCCGTGAGGGTTTGCCGAGGCAAAGAGGAAGCGTTGAGGTCCGCACGGCCAGGGGCCCGGGCCCGGGGCTAACGGCGTTGCTCGTGCTGGTTCCTCCCGCTGCGGAGCACCTCGGGAGCTACAGCGTCCCCGTGCTGCTGATGGGGAATCAAGGCGCAGTGGTTAAATCCCTGGCCTCGGGTCTCACGCTGGCAAGCGGTGAGACGGGATTCGGACCCTGGACCTAGAACGCATGCTCCTCGGAGCCAAGCTAGGCCCAGGCCCTGCAGCGCTGCTGACTCTGCTCCTCTCACTGCAGTCAGGGGAGCCCGGCGGGCGCTGCTGGGAGCCCCGTGGGCGCTGAGGGCCCCAGACTTCCAGCCGAGCCATCAGAGCACGGACTTGGCTGGGAGACAGGTGCCCTGGGAGGAGCTCCGCTCTCGGGCCCTCGGTTTTCCTTATCTCTGAGCCAAGGATGAAGACGTCTTCCCATGGTGAAATAAAACAAATCCCGCGGGGGGGGGGGGGCTGCTGTGCACAGAGCAGGCGACAGGTGACACGCGACAGGTGACAGGTGACAGGCACCTCCCCGGGGCGGCTTCCCCGACGCGCAGCCTGAGCAGTCGCGGAGGCCTGTGCCGGGAAGTCTCGGAGAGGTTTCGTCTCCTGCCGTCCTGCGCTGAAGCCGCGATCCAGCCACGGGGCCCGCACGGGTTCTCTGTGCCTCGGGACTGCCAGGCAGGGAGCCGGCGCTGCTCCCCGGGGAGACGGGCTTCCCAGGGGAAGACGGAGTCGCGGCTGTCGCTGTCATCTCACCAGAGAAGCTCCAGTTAGTGTCAGCGCCGTGCACGGGAGGCTGAGTCGTGGCGGGGGGGGGGGGGGGGGGCGGAGGCTGGAGAGGACTGGGAGGCGGGAGAGGCCGGTCACCCCGAGGACAGCCCCTCCTGGGCACCCCAAGCACAAATGAGGGAGGACTCCCAGGAACAAATCCTGCCACCCCTACGCTGTTGGCTCCCTCCCAGCAGGCTGGAGAGAGAGAGGAGGGACCAGAGAGACGCTGCCCGTGCCGTGTATTCTACCGTTCAGCGTCTGACAGCCCTCGTGGATGGAAGGTTGGCTCACGGCCTGGGAATTCGGGGTCCTGACACATGACCAGGACAGCACCTTGCAGACCCGGGCTCTGGGGCCCGTGGAAGTCCTGTGTGGCATCGACGTAAACCTCACTCATCGAAGTCAGGAAACGCGCTACATGGGAAAGCGACCCAGGGAGGAAGCGCTGGGAAGCCACAACACGCCTGCACCCAGTGGCACCACACCAGCACGACAGCCACATCGCTTACACCCCAAGCACAACCACCACCACATCGGCCACTGCCAGAAGTCACCAAACCTCTGACAGCAACACCACGAGCACCAACAACCACAAGAGCAGCCACCACGGCGACATCAATAACCATAACCCTGGCAGCACCAGGAACCGTGAACAGCCACGGCCATGGCCACAGCCAGAGCCACAGCCACGGCCACAGCCACGGCCACAGCCAGAGCCACAGCCACAGCCAGAGCCACGGCCACGGCCACGGCCAGTCCCAGGATTCCCGCGCTCCCGTATTTGGGATCCAGCCTGGGAGCCTTTGATGTCTCCGCCCCGCGTCCAGCGTTTTTAGCTGAAGCTCGCTGCCTTGCGCCCACGCCAGGGAGACATCTAAGAAACAAGCATTTCAGTGACAAAACTGTCCGCGTTCACCTGCGCATTAATCTGCGCCATGTCGGGAAGATCTGATCATACAGGGTGCCGCTCGATAGAACACCACGGCCCTGCTAAAATGCATTGATTTCTTATTAATTTTTAAAGCTCCGTCAGCATTAGGGAACGTGTCAAAATTCACACACGTGGGAACGAAGACTCAGCCAAAGGCAGATGTTTGTACTTGTCACTTGAGGAGATTTCAGAGTGCTACAGTTAGTTCTCGTGTAAATGAGCACTCCCTGCAGACCGAATTCCACACTCACATCTGGATCAGAGACACAGGGCCCCGCCGCTGCGGCTCTCAGCCTCGCGCCGGCTGGGAACGGAGCCGAGGGCTGCTTGGTCTGCTGGCGACTGCCGGGGCCGCGGGCTCTGCCCTCCCAGCATCCCCCCTCCATTGCACATTGGCAGGGATGGACGTGTAGGGGACGGGGGCTGACCTGGGTTTCCGAGGAACACTGGCCAGGGCAGGCCCTGTCTATCTGGCAGCGAGTTATCTCCCGGTCCTCCAGGGTTCCCGTCCGTTCCTGCCTGGGGCTCCCGGCTGAGGCCTCACTCACACCCGAGGCCTGGGTTCTGCCCTCTTCCCCTCCTGCTACAGAGCTCACGCCCTCAACCTGCCCTGTGCCCATGCCCTGGCCCTCCCGCCTGCCGAGGAAGCGCTGACAGGGCAGGGCCGTGGTAGGAGGCTGGGTTCCCGGCCAGCAGGGCCCAGCTTGGACCACGCTGTCTACTCCCTGAGCGAGAACCCAGGGTCTGCACGACCCCCAGCAGAGCTGTGTCTGCTGAAGGCGACAGGAAGCTGCCGTCTCCCACCAGCCCCGCTGTGCAGGCGGCCACGCCCCCCGGTGCTCACAGGTGTGGAGGGGCCCCAGCTCCCAGCTGCAACCTGGTTCGTCCTTGCTCCTGGGCTGCTGGCTGAGCCAAGCCTGCGTGTTTCTGGTTCAAGCTCAGCCACTCCATTTCTGTGACCCACGGCCATGGGCGCCGGAGGGCCGCCTGGGATGCGTAACCATGGGCTAACTAGGGCGGAGCGTCCTCTCCCGTGTTCGGTTCAGAAGTCGCCAGCAGTCCCTGACCAGGAAGGGCAGAGCTGTGTGCGCCTCCCTGCGGCCACCTCTTGCAGGCCAAGGCCCCCAGCAGTCTCCTCTCTCCCTCTCTCCCAGGCTGGCTTTCCTCGAGGTCAGACGGGTTAGGAGGGCAGAGGGCTCTGTGGACCCCCTCCAGCCGGTCACCATTCGGGCCTCACGTGACCTTGTTGTGGATTTTTCTTTCTGGGGCATTTGTAGAAATGAGGCAGCTCTCTCCAGCTCTCTCTGCGCCGGGTTTTTTGTCTCGCAACCCCGAAGGTTTTAGGCACATGGACAGGCAGAGTGGGCAATCTAACAAGCTTAGGAGGGAAAGAGAGGGCCAGAGAAGACGTCAAAGAGGTTGTGTCTGGGGGGTTTTACATTTTTAAACGGAGCTTTCCCTGATTGGCGGATGTATATGCGAATCAGGTGGAAACCTGTAAGCCAATCAGGGAGCAGCTGCCAGAGTCACCTGTCTTTCAGGGATGGGCACTGGGCCAGGGCCACTCAGCAGTGAGGGCCGGAGACCCTCGTTTGCGTGGGGAGGTAGACAGAGCACTCACAGCCTCGTCCCGCGATTCCGGGTCCACCCTTGCTCCTGGGGGCCCCGGTCCATCTGCGCCTGCCTGCATCGGGTTCAGTCCGGCTCCTGTCTCTGGCACATCTCAGGGGACGGCGAGTTCCAGGCGGACTCCTCTCAGAGCCACAGGAAGTCCCAGAGCCAGGCCACCGGCCTTCCCTGGGGCTCCAGTTTCCCCTATTAAGGCACTGACATCCTATTATCATGCAAATATGTTAATAGAATAACATTTCTACCATCAGGAACCATTAGCAGGAGCTAATCTAGGAGAGCAGAATAAGAAATGAGCGGGGCAGGCTCCTCTGGGAACAGCCTGACTTCAGCAGCAGAAAACCGGCCCCAGCTGCCTCCCAGCCCCGACCTAACTCTCATGTCCATCTCTGCACCTTGGTCCCCGTCCACAAAGCTGAGAGCTAGCGGGGGGGCAGCCCGCCTGGCCGGGAGGCCCTGACTCACCTGGGGCGGGCCCCACTTGCATTTTTGTCCGGGGTCGTCCACTGCAAATCCAGGCGGCTGGCACGTGGACAGCATGGCGCGCACCTGTCCAGGCGGCTCCGTGCCTGGGAGCGCGTCAGTGGGTCCCGGAGGATGTGGGGCTCAGGGTTAGTGCGTGCCACGTGCGTGCATGGTTCCGTCACTGTCCACGTCAGCCGATGGGTGCGGAGGGCTGGCCTCTGTGGCCACGACGGGTGACACGGAGCCTGTGTGGTGAGCTTGTCGACCTGTGCACCTGACCCTCCCAGAGGGCTGCCCGATTTTAATGAGGACCCCCCCCATCCCTCATCTTTGCAGAGTCCCGCCTTCTTCAGCCCTGCCTCTCTGTCTCACCCAAGAACAATTTCCAAATCCTTCCAATTTTGCCTCTAGATGGCTTTTCCCGGCTGTTCCCGTTTTGCCGTGCCCTCAGCCAATCCTCACCCCCCCGGCCTCCTCTGCGGCCCCTTCCAGCTCGTCCTCCCTCCACAGGAGCACCAGAGGCCAGGATGGGAGACAGACAGGCTGTCCAGGTCCTGGCTGAAGCTCTCCGCTAGCCGGCTGGTGGGCGCTGCCGGTGTTCTGCCCCGGCCCCTGAGGGCTTGTCCGTCCCGCCGGTCCCAGTCCCCCCCACCCCCCGCAGCAGGCCCTCCCGCCTCGTCCCTCCCATCCGACTCGCAGCTCAGTAGGCCATCGCGCCAGCTTTGGATGCTGGCTTCTGGAATGCCGCTCACGCGTTTGAAAATCAACTCTGTTAGGGGATGATTTACCAACAACAATTATCCATTTCGATGAGTTTTGACAAATGTGTAGATGTATGTCAGCCACAGCCACAAAACTCATTGCTGCAGAGGCGTGTTGGAGGCAGCCCTGGGGTCGGCCTGACTCTGGCACGCTGTGTGGTTCAAGGCCACTTCTCTGCGTCTTAGAGCTGCGCGCAAGCAGAGGGAGGCGACGTGTGCTCCGGGTTCTGCTTTGCTTGGCTCACCCCTGCGCCTCTCTGTCCAAATTTGGATCTGTTGTGTGGCTGAATGGTGGGTGCTTCTTCGTGGGGACAAGGTACCCGCGGCTTGCACAGTTGCCTGGGGATGGACGTCTGGGTCTCTCCGATGGGGCCGCTCTGGCTGGGCTGGGCACGTCCCTGTGTGGCCCCGTGCCTTCGTCTCTGCTGGGACGGGTTGCTGGAGCCAGTGCCCAGCTCCTGGCTCTGTTTGCCTCCACGGGAACAGCCAGGGCTGCTTTGCAGAGTGATTGATCCCCACCAGCCGCGAGGAGCAGGTGCACCTGCTGCTTCACTTTCTCACCACTTTGATTTTAGCCAGTGTGGAGGGGGGAAGGGGCATTTCCGAGGATGGAGGATGCCAGGGACCCTTGCCAGCGCCTGCTGGCCGCTCATCCATCTTCTCGTGCGAGGTGAATGTTCCAGTGTTTTACCATTTTAAAAAATCGTGTTGTTTGCCTTCTGTCTTTGTACGGCTAGAATCACACTTCACTGCCATAGAAACAGAACTCCGCCTTGGGTTCACCCACGTGCGGAGGTGGAGACAGGTGCGCGATTGATGGACAGGGCACATCTGCCACGCGGGCAGTGAGCCCCAAGCTTCCTCGGGGCACTTGCTCAGCCAGGCCGGACAGCAGCCTCCCTGCAGACGTTGGTGGGGTGGGCCTTCTGGGCGGGGCAGGCGGGGGGCTTCCCAGGAGTGATGACAGCCAGCGCGCAGAGCACCATGGACATTGGGGGGCGCTGTTGGCATCGGAGCTGAGTCTTAACAGGTGCGGAGTTGTCCCAGCCTGAGCTGTGTTCTGGGCGAAGCCGCCGGCAGAGTGCAGCCCCCGTGTCCTGGGCTCTCAGAGGGCCTGTCACTCTCAGGGCTGCAGGTGCAGGGAGACTCCCAGGGATCTGTGCCGACGCCGACCGTACACTTACCTTCAACCTTACACTTACTTTTTTTTTTTTTTGACAGGCAGAGTGGACAGTGAGAGAGAGAGACAGAGAGAAAGGTCTTCCTTTGCTGTTGGTTCACCCTCCAATGGCTGCTGCAGCCACCACACTGCGCTGATCCGAAGCCAGGAGCCAGGTGCTTCTCCATGGGGTGCAGGGCCCAAGGACCTGGGCCATCCTCCACTGCCCTCCCGGGCCACAGCAGAGAGCTGGACTGGAAGAGGAGCAACCGGGACAGAATCCAGTGCCCCGACCGGGACTAGAACCCGGTGTGTGCCGGCGCCGCAGGCGGAGGATTAGCCTATTGAGCCATCGCGCCAGCCACACTTACCTTCATGCAAAGCAACTTGGAGTCCACGTGCAACCTTCTCATAACACGTGCTGTGCACACACTTCCTGGGGAACCCCGGGGGTCTCTTGGCCGTGGGGTCTGCTGGGTCTGACCCCACTTTGCTGCTGTGGCGGGGAGGGGGTTGTGTCCCCCAAGCTGTGGCCCAGCAGAACCTGTCACTCACGGAGCAGACGACTGGGTCCGAGAACTGCACGGCGCCTCCGTGGTTGCACCCGTGAAGGGTTCCATGTCGGGTTCTTCACCTGGAGCAGTTGTGGATGTCCCTCCAGTTGGTGACTGGACGTTATTTTTTTTTAAAAAGATTTTATTCATTTATTTGAAAGGCAGAGTTATAGACAGAGAGAGGGGGAGACAGAGAGAAAGGTCTTTCACCTGCCGGTTCAATCCCCAAATGGCCACCAACAGCCAGAGCTGGGCTAATCCACAGCCAGGAGCCAGGAGCTTCTTCCGGGTCTCCCATGAGGGTGCAGGGCCCAAGCACCTGGGCCATCCTCCACTGCTTTCCTGGGCACAGCAGAGAGCTGGACTGGAAGTGGAGCAGCCGGGACTCGAACTGGAGCCCATATGGGATGCCGGTGCCACAGGCAGAGGCCCGACCTACTATGACACGATGCGAGCCCCCTGGGTGTTATTTTTTTAAGCTTTTATTTAGTGAATGTAAATTTCCTAGGCACAATTTTAGGAATGCAGTGGTTCTTCCCCCACACCCCCCTCCCACCCCCACTCCCATCCCACCTCCTACTCCCTCCCCATCTCATTCTTCATTAAAATTCATTCTTAATTAACTTTATACACAGAAGAGCAACTTTAAGCAAAGATTTCAACAGTTTGCACCCCCACACAGACACGCACAACACATCAAGAATATGGATGTCATTTTCAAGACTATTTTTGGGGGGACAGAAGATTTTAATGTTGACCAAAGTCCGGTTTGTAAGGTTTTCTTTGGTGTTCTTTCCGCTCACGTCCTGGGGAGTCTCCGTGCACCCCAAGGCCGCGGAGTTCTCCTGTCTTATTCTCAGGGTTTCCACATCGAGCTTTTGTGGGCAGCTCTGTAGGGCACGCGGTAGGGACCAGAGTCTGCTGGGCTTGTTTCTTGCTCCCCTTAAAGACCGCCCTGGCCCCTTCCATGGAAAGCGAATGTCTGGCTCTGTCAGGGACGGGGCAGGTCCACCGTGGATCCAGGACACCTCGTCATCCCAGCACGCAAGGAAGGCCCCTGTGGCCACGCCCAGGAGACACCGACTGCGACCACAGGGCTCCCAGCAGCCTCGGAGGGAACACAACGGGCATCAGACGGAGCAGCGGCTCGCGCCCCCTGTGTCGAAACTCACGCGTCTGTAAGGACACTAGCGACACCCCGTGAGTCACCGCTGGAGTATGCTGAATAACCAGGACATACCTCTCTGAGGGCCTGGGTTCGAGGCCCGGCGCCCCGCCCCACACCAGCTTCCTGCCAGCGCACACCATGGGAGGTCTCAAGCACTTGGGTCCCTGCCGTGAGTCTTGGAGGGAGCTCCTGTCTCTGCCGTGGCAGGCACTTGGGGAGTGAACTGGGGACGGAGGAGCCCTCTCTGTTTCCGCCTTTGAAAACAGAAGTGAATACAGAGACGTTAGACAGGAGCAGCACCGTGAGACCTCCAGGAACGCGCGCTGGACGTGCGGTCGTGCTGAGGGTTTATCATCTGCTCTGAGCACAGTGGAGACGGCTGTGTTTTCCAGGGTGCTTGCCTGTTAGAGATGTCTGCTGAAGGGTCGATGAAGGCATGCGGGCGCTGGTGACACCCGGGTCAAAGGGCACGCTTCACCTGGGCAGGACGGCTGGGCTCTGGAAATTCTTGTCCAGCAGGTGACCCTGGTCAGCGACAACTCCGGAAACTGCTGAGAGTGACCCTGAGTGTGTCCATCAGCAACGGTGGGGTGTGGGCTGGGGACGGCTTACAGTCTTACAGCTCACCGTGCACGTGTCATCAGAACACCAGGCTCACTTCATCACAACAGCCGTCGTCGTCGTCGACGTGATCTCCATCACGCTGGGGAAAACGAAAAAGGAGAGAAAGGATGGAAGTGAGCGGCCGCCCCCAGCCCTGTCGGTGTTTCCGTCACCGGCAGACGCACATGCTCGGCCATGGTCCCCGGGTCACCGTGCCCAGGGCCACCTGTGGAGCAGACCCTGTGATGCTCACGCAACAGCGAGACCCCTGGTGACCCCAGGAGATGAGGCGCAGTGGACTAGTGTGAGCGCTCCTCGGGCGACTCTGTGGTGTCAATGGATCTCTGATCTCTGATCTCTGTCCAGCCCTGAACCTGAGCAGGGCCCGGGCACCTCCATGGCGTCCATGGATCTCTGTCCAGTGCCTGGGAGTCTCTATGGCGTCCACTGATCTCTGTCCAGTGCTGCCCGGGCACCTCCATGGCGTCCATGGATCTCTGTCCAGTGCCTGGGAGTCTCTATGGTGTCCACTGATCTCTGTCCAGTGCTGCCCGGGCACCTCCATGGCGTCCATGGATCTCTGTCCAGTGCCTGGGAGTCTCTATGGTGTCCATTGATCTCTGTCCAGTGCTGCCCGGGCACCTCCATGGCGCCCATGGATCTCTGTCCAGGGCTGCACCTGAGCAGGGCTCAGCGTCTCCGTGGTGTCTGTTCTTCTCTGTCCTGCGCAGTGCTCGGTGCACTGTGTCCTAATTACTGCAGTTTTATAGAAAGCGTTGAAGTCAACGAGGGGAAGCCCCCACGTCACTATTTGTCCAAAATCATTTTTCTGTTCCTTCTTGCATTTCCAGGTATGTGTTACAATTGTTTATTTATTTTCAAAGAAAAACTCTGCTAAGATTTTGATGGGGATTAGATTGAATCTGCAGATCAATTTGGGAGGATTAAGCCTCAATATTGAGCCTTTTGGGGATGGAAACAAAGATTCCATTTATGTGAGTCTTTCCTTGCTTTCAGCAACGCCTACTGTTCAGCACGCGGCCCTTCGTGACTCCATGTACACTCTCATCTCTAGGTGTCCATGTATTTTCACACATGATGCATTAGGTACACACAACAACATGGCTGTCCATCGCTACATATACACGCATGTCCCAAGTGCACACGTGTTTTCACACATGATGTATTAGGCACATAAACCACACGGCTGGCTCCCCTCCCTCACCTCTCTGGGTCCCTCATCCATGGATCCCAACAGCCATAGACTAATCATCTTTTTGTCTTTGCACAAGATTTTATTAAAGATCTTTGTAAAGTAAGAGTGTTCTATCTTTACTTTGTTTCAGAATTTATTGGTTTGTTTTACTTATCTGAAAGGCCAGGAGAGACAGACAGATGTATCCACCGGCTCACTCCCCAGGTGCCCGCTGCACGCAGGGCCAGGAGCCAGGAAGTCCACCCGGATCACCCGTGCTGCCTTCGGGGTGGGCGCCAGCAGGAAGCTGGGGTGGAGCAGAGCTGGGGCGCGAATCCACGCACCGCAGTGTGGGGAGCAGGGTCCCACGGGGCCGATCGCCGCTGCTGGTGGCCCCTCCTCACCCTGCCCTCATCCACTGAGGTGCCTCCTCCTATTCTACTGTGCTAAGCATTTTTAATATTACGAGTGTTTGAATTTTGTCAAACGCTGTTTCTTAACCCATTGAAATGATTGATACGGGTTTTTCCCCATCAATATAATTAAATACATTAATTGATCATGTGAATGTCAAACTTGCTTAATTTCTTGAAGCTACAGTTGTGTTATTCATTTATGCATATCTGGATTTGACTTTAAATTACATTAAAGAGTTTATATCTATGAGCATGAGGGGTGTTAGTCTTTAATGTGTGTGTGAGACAGAGAGAGAGAGAGAAAGAGAGAGGGAGAGAGGGAGAGAGGGAGAGAGGGAGAGCAAGGGAGGGAACGTGTTCCTGGCAATGGCTTTGATTCCCAATTCATAAAAGCACTGCGGACGTATCCTCTGTTTTGTGAAAGCGATGATAAAGCACTGGTATTATTTCTCCAGGACTAACATGTCTTCGGGGTCGCTGTAGCGGTTCATCAGTCTGCAGCCACCTGCAGCTGGCATGCTCACTGCGGATTTTCCGTTGTGAATCCGGCTGCTTAGGCAGACGTGGAGCTAGCCCGCACTTCTCCTGTGTCGGGATGACCACTGCACCGTTCTGGGCACTGATCCATCCACCGGAACTGCTGATCCTATTGGCCATGAAGCCACTTCAAGTTTTGTCATTGACTTTTTCCAAAACAGAATTATTTATTTGAAAGGCAGAATTACAGAGGGGGGGGGTCTTCCACATGCCGGTTCACTCTCCAATTGGCCACAATGGCCAGGGCTGGGCCAGCCCAAAGCCAGGAGTCAGACGCTTCATCGCGTCTCCCACATGGGGGGCAGGGGCCCAGGCACTTGGGCCATCACCTGCTTCTTTTCCGAGGCCATTAGCAGGGAGTTGGATAGGAAGTGGGGCAGCCGGGTCTCCAACTGGTGCCCAGATGGGATGCCAGCACTGCAGACGGTGGCTTAACCAGCTATGCCACAGCGCCAGCCCCTTGGTGCCTTTGAGTTTATCTTGCGATTTTTCTGTTCTGGATACACAAGCACAGGTCAGCGGGTGAAGGGAGCTGAGGACCAGGTGCCGGGTGTGGGGGAGGGGTGGCCCCTGGGCTTCTCAGCCCCCCTCCTCCTTAGGGGGGCACAGGAGAGCCGGAACCACTGCAGCTGGTGTCTGCCTCCCCTGGCGGGGTCCGGCTGTGGGGAGACCCCAGCGTCTCAGGCTGTGTCGGATTTGTTCCTCTCGAGGGCGACCTTACGGGGAACAGAGCAGTGGCTCCTTGCCGTCTCTGCTGGCCAGGACCACGCAGCCCGAGACCCTGGCAGAGCTCCCAGGCGGAAGACGCACAGCCGAGCGGCTCGGGCTGGAGCCCTGGAGCTTCAGTCTCTCACACTGGTCCACGCCGAGCCTCCAGCAAGTTGCCAGTGAGGTTCGGGGTTTCCGTCTGCTGTCGGACGTGGTGACGCTCCGTGTCCACCTGTCTGTCTCCCCAGGCGGTGGGGAGCGAGTGCCTGACGTCACTGCTCCCATGGGTCCTAGAGGAGCAGCTGCTTCCGCCTGTGGGCTGGAGGGCGACTTCCAGGCTTGTCCCCGGCTGGTCTTCATCCTTCTTGGCCCTCTTCCTGCTTTCTCATTGTAGAGAAACTTCCCAAAGCAGCCGGAGGGGGCGCTGTAGAGCCCCACCCCTGGGCCAGCTGCCGACGCACAGGAAGCCCATCACCGACATCGCGTTCCTTGCACAGCGCAGAGCCGGGAGCCGGCAGCCCCGTTACCTCCCGGGCTCCCCCAGGAGCTGGGTGAAATGGGGCCGAGAGGCGTGCGACCAGCTCGTGTTCCGGTCCTGGGTGGTCCGTGGTGCCGGTGGCCTGCCTTTGATTGGCCGGCGACGCCGAGCTCGTCAGGGGTTGTGATGGCCACGTGGGCTGCAGCTGGTCTGGGGGCTCGAGGGAGTGGTGGTCACCGTCTGCTCCCAACCTGGAATCCCCCGCCTGGACCTGGAGTTCCCCACACAAACCCCTCGGAGGACCCTGGCCAACAGGGAGAAGCAAATGGCTCCCTGTGCTCACGGATTCGAAGCTTGTGGGGCCGGCTGTGTCCCTCCCTCGAGTCAGTGAGGCCTTGATGGACAGGCAAGGACGCCTGGGCTCGGGGACACGGAGCAGAGGCTGGGCCCTGCCCTTACATCTGGGGCTCGGTCCTTTCACATTGCGTTGGTGGAACAATCTTTAGGATTCCATCTCAGCTCTATCTCTGTCTTGTGGTTTGGGCAGGGCTTACCCACTCGCTGAGCTACGAGTGCAGTTCTATGTATAATTTAGTAATTTATCAGTAACAGATTTCCACTTCCGGCTCCTGGAGTTTGTTGCTTTCGCCGTATATTCCACCTCCACAGAGAGTGATTTTTCCCCTTTAATCTGCAAATTACCCCAGGAAAGGTCAAAGCGGACAAGGACTCCCTGTGCACAGGGCCTCGCTCGGCGCAGTCTGGGCTCCTTTGCAGTGCCATTCTCTCAGCCGGGGACGTTGGAGCATTGCTGGCCTGGCCCTGGCAGCTCTGTTGTTCTTCAAAGCCCCTTTGTTTTGAGGATTGGGGGGGGGGGTTGAGGGCCCTTCTCGATCAGAATTTTGAAGCCTCCTTTCTGTCTTCTGCTTGAGTCGTCTTTGATGAGACGCGCGGGAAGCTTTCATCTCCCTGCCGCTGAGTGGCAGCTGCCTCTTGCGGTCCTGAACGTCTTTAAGTTTTTCCTCTTCGCTGCTGCTTTCCCTGTGTAGCCGGGTGGTCCTGTGGCTCTGGACCCTTCCCCTTTGTTTCTCCCCGTAGGCTGTATTAAGATTTGGGTGTCACAGTTTTATCAAACTGGAGAGATTTCAGCTACCGCCTCTCCCGTGAGTTTTGCCTCCTTCCCGGCCTGTGGGAGCCTCCGTCGCACTGTGTCTGGCTGCTGGGGTTTGGCCTGCGGATCACCAAGGCTCCCTCACGTCCTTCCTCTTCCGTGGGCCAGGGTGCACCTGTCTTCAGCCGATTAGAGGACTTTTTCATTTCAGATACTGATTTTTCAGCTGCTTCATACTTTTCAATCTCCTCTATTTAATCGTTATTTGTTATATCCCCCTTAATCCCTAGATATGTTTATAATCATTCTTTTAAAGACCTTGTCTGTCAATTCCATGGGCTCTGTGGTTTCTGGGTCTCCAGGTGTTCAACGAGTTTCCCCTTCCTGGCAGCATCGCCATCTTCTGCTTGTGTCTAGTGATTTTTTATTTGGTGCTAGGCATTTCTGGGTATCATTGAGTCTCTGCATTTTGTCAGCAACGTGCACTGACTGTTGTTCTGGCTGCAGTCAAACGACTTGTGGAGCAGTTGGACTTTGGAAATCCGTTAGCAGCTGCTAATCCATGGTGCCTTAATCCTGCTGGTAAGGCCTGTCTGCCATCCCCTCTGAGTGCCACAGCTGCTGAACACAGCGTCTCCACCCCAGCTGATCAGAACTCAAGATCCGGGATTCCTGTTTGCATGCCAGGAACTTCTCCTCTCCCCACCCTTTGGTTCTTCACTGAGACTCGCAGAGGTTCCCCCACGCTGAGTGTTTAGCAAGACTCCTCCTCAGATGAGGGAGTCTATGCAGACAGCAGGAGCTCTTTATTCCACCAGCCCCGTACTGGGTCCCAGAACACACAGCCTCCATTTTCCCCGGTTCCAGTCACTGCTGTTCACCTCAGCTCTGCCATCTCCTGGGCGTCCCTCCCCCTGCCAGGGCATGGAGAGCCAGCACCCCATCTGTTTCCTGCTCCTTGTGGGCCTACTGTGCCCTTCTGCCAGTCTTCTTCCAGGTTCGGGATGCGTGCAGTGGGGTCAGAACTGGAATCATTCACTCTGGCAAGGTGGAGGCAGGGGTCTCCTCCCTGCTGATGCTGAGTGGGCAACCACAGCCCAGCCTCTCACTCACTGTCTGGCTGCTCCTCTGTCATTACTGAGAGGGCATTTTCTGTCCTGCTATTATCTCTGAGTCACTGTGTTCCTAAGTAAACCCCTTATCTGTCCCTTGTCATTAGTTCTTCCTGCCGGTTCCCCATGTCTCTCAAGCCCACAATCTTGATCCTCGTTGAGCATTAACTTAATTGTCCATCTCCTGTCTTTAACCGCTCCTGTTTTCCAGACAAGCTGAGCATCCCTTAAGTTTCCTCTAAATCTGTCCCCTCCTGCTCTACTGGAACTTCACTGAGATGAGCCCTCACGAATGCAGTAATCACGCTCAGAGTGGGAGATGCCGGGGGAAGGCTGGCGGGTGGCGGATGCGTCAGAGGCATGAGATCAAATTTCCAAAGTCAGTGGGCTCTGCAGGCATGACCTGTCCAGACCACATCCAGTGCCCTGCACTTAGGGCCAGCTGAGTGTCCCGTACCGTGGGCCCTCTCCCGTCTCAGTCCCCTGCACCGTAGGCTCTCTCCCGGCTGAATATCCCGTACCATGGGCCCTCTCCCGGCTCAGTCCCCTGCACCGTAGGCTCTCTCCCGGCTGAGTCTCCCAGCCTCTCTTCTTGGCCCACTCTCCCCATCCTCCCCAACCATCCTTCACATCCAAGCTTCCACCCCTCCTGTAGTTCTCACATGAGCTATCCCCTCTTTCTGCCTCCACCTGGAGGCCTGGGCACCACTCCCCCGTGTTTCTTTCCCAGCATCCCCATCTCCCTTGGCAAGGTTTTGTTGTTCTCTGGATCCTCCGCTGCCTTCCAACCTGAGGATCCACACCCACCACGTTCACAGTGTGGCTGCAATCCCCACCCCATGCCTAACATGGGACCTGGTGTGTGCAGGATGGACAGGCAGTGTTTGTGGAATAAATGAATGGACAAAGGAGTAAGGGCGATGTGCTCATTTTCACAACTCGGGACCATGAAGGGATTGAAAATAGAGCCATACACTTACAGGAAGTCCCAATGAGAAGGCGTAGAAGTAACTCATTCTGACCTCCGTCTTGTGCAGGCACTGTCTGTGCCAGCCACTAGTCAGTGGTCAGCTGGGCAATGACTATCAGGAGCCTACCTGTCCCATTCCTGCACCATTCTGTTGTCAGAGATTCCCCCGGGATCTTCCGCCACACAACCTCCATCCCCTGATCTTGATGTTTCCTCTGGACCTGTGAAGACCCAGTGTTGTCCTTTATTCTCACGATTGCCCTCCCTGTGGCTTCTGCACATAGATAACAATGTTACCATGTCTTTGAGCTGTGTGTGTTCTTGAGTGCGTGTCAAGGGCTTCTCTGCTTATTTGTGTCTGCAGCACTCCTGTGTGCTAGTTCGTGTTATTGCTGCCATTCTGCAGGTGAGCAAACTGAGGCTCGCAGGGACCCATGGAGAGGCAGAGGTGCCCACAGAGCCCCGGCTGCCTGGGTGTCCCCAAGCCAGGCCCCTGCCCCAGCACCATCTTTAGCTGCAACCTCAGGAGGGACCTCCAGGGAGAGCCACCCAACTGAGCCCAGTCAACACAGAGAAGAGTCGGAGACAGAAATAAGTTGATTGCTTGCATTTGAAGCTGCTGAATCTGGGGTGCCTGTGACACAGGAGAGGAGAACCCCAGAATAGCGTCTCACAAGTCCATCCATCCAGGCCCGGTCAGGGAAGGGGCTCCAGATGTGCACGGAAACACGGTTTTCAGATGTCTCAGCTGCTTCTGCCACCAAAACAGAGACGACACTCATGGACCCTGCACCGCCGCCGTCACCAGGTCCCGCGGGAGCACAGGCGTGGGTCCAAAAACCTCCAGTGTTGGAACACATGAGGTGGGGGTGGGGGAACGAGAAGGTGCTGTGGAAGGAGGAGAAATGAGAGACCAACTGTAGCTTAATGAAGATGAAATACTCTTCCTGGGAGAAGAGCAATTCAGGCTGAGCAACCAGCTCAAGCATGGGTCCCACAGAAGTCCTGCTGGGGACCAAGGCTCTGTGTCTGGGTCGAGGCCTCGGATAAGGGGGAGGACGCGGGCTTGAGGGGCTGGGACGGTGGAGGGGAGCCCACCACTGAAGGACAGAGGCAGCTTCCTCTTGGTGGATAATACCCAGGCTCTGGAGACCCCTGTTCTGATTTCCCCCAGTGTCCCTGCCTGTGTGGCTTATCTCACTCAGGTGTGGAAAGTGAGAGTAATGGCCTTTCCACCTTATCTCTCGAGCAAGCACAGGAGTCGTTACGTTCTACAGAAGGGCTGCAGCTGTGATAGATATCCCAGTCTGGCCATTGCCCCTCACATTTCTGGAAGTCATGGTTGCCAGGTCTTTCTCCGGCTGAGGTTCCTTCCAGGTCTTCTGGGCCCAACGCAGTGTCCCCACCTGGACAGGATGCCGATGCGTGGGATGCACATTGTGCCCGGGAGCACAGCCAGGAATGGGAACGCTGACTGCCCCAGCATCCCCCAGGGGAAGAGCTGGCTTGATTTGGACGCTCTCTGTGGTGCTGAATGTTCCGCCACCAAAGCCTGATGCTTTGTGAGTGGGGTGCATCCCTTCTGGGTGGGTTTCACCATGCTGAGTTTTCTGGCTGTAGCTCCATCTCAGGAGATGCCCAGTGTAGTAGTGGGTAGAGACCCCACAGTGGCAGGGGACCCAGAGGCCAGCAGGGAAGGGGGACAGGAGAACGCACCATCAAGGAGAAATAGACACCCCTGTCAGGACTGGAAGTTCTCTTTCATGCAGCAAAATCAACCTTCACCTGCATCACTGGATTTCAGGAGCTTCCAAGGGACTGGTCTTTCCCAGGCAAAAGGTGACTTGCAAGGCGCCCCGTCCCCTGGATTAGCAGGTGTAATGGAAGCCCAGCCTCCCACTGGCGGGTCAAAAGACAGAGGATGCAGGGTTTAGAGGTGGGGCTGGACCATTGGAGATTTTTGTGCAGAGAGCATTTATGGTCAGATCCCTGATAAGAAGAGGAGGTGGTGCCCATGGCCCCAGGCATTGCCTGGCATGCAACATCTCAGACTGGGTGGTCCTTCTCACAGCTGCAGAGCTGGGGAGTCCTCAGGAAAGGGCCAGCTCCTGCTCCCTGGGGAGGGCCTTTGCTGGACTCCCATGGCAGAAGGCCAAGTAGGGTGGACTTTGTCTCTTGGGCAGCGGAAGAGTGAAAGGAGCCCACTTACTCCCGGGAGCCCCTGCATCAGAGACATTGATCCAGAAGTTGGGGAGGGGCTCATGCCCCAAGGATCTCCCAGTACCCTTGCATTGGGGATTCTGTTTCAATGGCTGGAATGGACAAAGACATCCAAGTCATAGCCATGGAGGAGAGAGCAGGGTCAGAGAGGGGAGCTGGGAGCCACGTCTGAGGAAGCACCTCTCACCATGCAGGTGAACTCACACCCTGAGAGGCGTCCTGATTCCTGCTCTGGCTCCTCTGGCTCCATTCTCCAGAACCCACTCTAAGGGCCCTCTGCACCCTGGCATGTGGCTCCTCTCCCTCTCTGGCCACCTTCCTGTCCAGGTGAGGCAGCAGGGACTGGTGGACAGAGTGCAGCAGGTAAGAAAGTGGTGGGCATCGCCTCCAGATCACAGCACAAGGCCATGCACCCCGCCCAGCGACATTGACCTGCCCATCACGTGCACTTCACTGCAGGACCTGGAAGGGGCTCGGGGCAGCCATGTGTGGGCACCTCCCTGCCAGATGACGTCTCAGACAGCACCCAGTGCTGGGGCAACAGCTCTGTGAGTCCTTCCTCCTGGGGTCTTCCCCTTGGCCGCTGCCCACCTCCGACTGGTCACATCCTGGCCGGCAGTGCCCAGATCTCCTCTCCAGACTCTGGTTTAGCTTCCCTCCTTCCAAATGTGAACAAGCCCTGTCCCTGACACCCTTTTGCTAGGATACACCCCCTGATCTACTGGTAGCATCTGCAGAACAGGGGCTGAATGATGGCTCCCTCATGTGTGAGTTGAACTCAGCAGCGCCACTCATCAATATATGTCCAGGAAAGTTAAAAATATCACAGAAACTGGGTTAGAGGAAGTCTCTCTCAGTGACCTCTCCAGAGAGCCTTGTGCAAAGACAGGCTGAGGGACCACACAAGGTGGGCATGCAGTGGTCGGTGAGCTCCCTCCCCATGCCCAGGTCCTCCTATGGATACCAGAATGCAGGGACTTGGGGAGAACCGCAGGGAGTGGCTGTCGCCCAGGACCCCCATGCCTGGCTGGGTGTGGGTTGGTGGAGACTTGACTGCACCAGTCCACAAGAGCCCCAGTAGATGGGATGGACATGGAACCATCTTTGACTGCCCCTGTGGATCTCATGGAGCAACTGCCACTGGACAGGCAGGAGGGGAGGCAGGAGGTGACCCCCTGGGAGGGGCGGGGAGTGTGTTGGGGTGCCCCCTCATGTTTCCCTGGCTGACATGTTTTCAGCGTCTGACCACAGGCCCCACCCCAGGTGGGAGACAGGTTCAGAGCAGTTACATGCCCCCTTCCCCACTAAGACCTGTGGGACCTCCTCTCCAGCTCGCACCTCCAGTCCACCTTGCCTGGGGTTTAAAGAGGATAGCAGACCATGGCATCCTGCCTGCCGCCCCCAAGACCCACACTTCCAAAGTGGTTTCCTGTGTCATTGATTCTGGAGTGAGACGTTCATCCACTCTGAAACTAGCACTCAGAGCTGTTGAGTCATGTCTCTCCCACTCAGATAAATCACGGAGCGTGGCGCAGGAACTGGGTCCTATTTAGCTAAGAGGCACCTGCTTCCCTGAAGAGCATGGGGCTGCCCAGCTGAGAAACAGCCTCACCCCAGCTGCCTCCCACAAGCTTTGCCCACTTCCGGGCTGATTCATGTGGTACTGCAACCCCCGGAGCGAGCCACGTGTGGTTGATGTGAGAACTGGGCCCAGGGACTCACACTCAGCCATTACTCACCCACGGCACGTGGTCTCTGAGCCCAGCGAGGGACTGGCTTAGGAAGCCAGGTGTCCACCTCCTTCCTGGAGTGGCTGTCATAGGATTTCTTTGCATCTTGGGGAGAAGGAACTCAGATGCCCGCACCTGCCCCATCACTGTCACTCCTCTCTGACTCAGAGCAGCCCCACTCAGTGGGTGGTCCCTTGCTGACCTGGAGAGAATCTGGGATAACCCAGGTCTTAGCAGGAGCCTCCTGGAGACACCGCTCTATCAGAAGGAAGGGGCAGCCATCTCATAACCCTTTGGATGCTCCTGACTCAGCTGCCATGGGTGCTGCTCCCTCCATCGTGGGTGGTTTGGGGTCCCAGAAAGGTTTAGCCTGCACCCATGGTTCACCCACAGTCGCAACCAAAACCTCATCGAATGGCAGCTTCCCAGACACGAGTGTGTGTGTGGAATTGTCAGCCATCCTGCCCTGGGCGGCTGTCTCTACAGCATCAGCAGGATTCCAGCTTTGGCTCCAGAGAGGATGAGAGAGCGGAGCCTCCCGCCTTCAGCACCGAGGAGAGCTCTGAGGGCCTGCCGCCTTCCCACTGTCTGGGGCAGAGCTCTGGGCTCCAGCCGGTGCTGGAGAGCGGCAGACACGGCCCCGCTGGTGCTGCCGAGCCTGACCTTGCTCTGCTCAGCCTTGCCCCCAGCTTCCGTGCCTCCTTCCCAGAGACACCACGAGTCTGGAAGAACACCGCTTCGGAGGCCGGTTCCTTCTGCGTTCTGTCCTCCAAGCTCAAAGCTGAGAAGCACAGAATGTGGAGAGAGCTTTGGAGAAGTGGGAGCGTGAGCCCTGGGTCTGGACAGAGAAGAGGGGTCCTTTGCTGGCCCAAACCCTGTTGCCAAGAGTGAGTGGGTGACAGAGCGCTGGGCCGGACCCACTGGATCCCAGGCCAAGTGGCCAAGTGTCTCTCGTCTGCAGCAGTGGCACCGCGCCCCGAGCCACGCAGGAGACCCCAACCAGGGGTCACCGTCCCTGCTGCAGGGTGAAGTTTGCAAGAGCCAGACAGGGAAATAATTCAGGGACAGCACGAAACAGAAATAAGGAGTCATAGAAGCAAATGAAGGGAAAATGGGCCAATTCCCGGGAGGAGTTGTGCACCCAGCCCCTCCCTCCTTTCCTCCAGCTTTAGTCGAGCACCTAAGTGCCGTGGCCTCGCCTGAAGCCGCCACCAGCGCTGTGCTCTGGGGACAGTCCCTTCCAGGAAGCTGCTTCTCCTTCCGTTTGGGCCTCAGCTGGAACCCAGCTGCCCCGGGTCTGAAGGTGAGGCCACCACAGTCCCCACGTCCTGGACCAGGCCCCCACGTCTGGGGCAGGAGAAGGAATCGCTCCTTGTTCCCACGTACAACCCCCCAACCTTGGGACCCTCACCTGCTCTTAGGGCAGAGAACACAGCCCCCAGGGGCAGGCGATAACACCCCTCTGATTTCCCAGTGTTGGGGGCTGGATCGCACCCCAACCCCACTAGATCCTACAAGGAAGCCCCAATCCCTGGGATCCAGGACCTGACCTGATTTGGGAAATAGGCCACCATGGATATGAAACGTCTACATGGAGTCACAATGGAGTGGGGGAGGGGGCCCTGAACTCACTATGCCTGGGGTCCTTAGCCAAGGGGGCACTTGGAGACCAGCGCTGTGGTGCAGCGGGCTAAGCCTGCCATCCTGGGCTCCCACATGAGGGCGTGTTTGTGAGTTGGCTGCTCCACTTCACACCCAGCTCCTTGCGAATGTGCCTGGGAAGGGGGCGGGAGATGGCTCAAGAACTTGGGGCCCTGACACCCTCGTGGGAGCCCCGGATGGAGTTCCAGGCTCCTGGCTCCGGCTTGGCCCAGCTCTGGACATTGCGGTCATTTGGGGATAGAAGATCTTTTTCACTCTGTAACTCTGCCTGTCAAGTAAACAATAAATAAATCTGTCTAAAAGAGGGAGGGGGGTCGTCGCCGTGGCTCACTAGGCTAATGCTCCGCCTGCGGCGCCGGCACACCGGGTTCTAGTCCCAGTCGGGGCACCAGATTCTGTCCTGGTCGCTCCTCTTCCAGGCCAACCCTCTGCTGTGGCTTGGGAGTGCAGTAGAGGATGGCCCAGGTCCTTGGGCCCTGCACCCCATGGGAGACCAGGAGAAGCACCTGGCTCCTGGCTTTGGATCAGCGTGGTGCGCCGGCTGCAGCGTGCCAGCTGTGGCGGCCATTGGGGGGTGAACCAATGGCAAAGGAAGATCTTTCTCTCTCTGTCTCTCTCTCTCTCTCTCACTGTCCACTCTGCCTGTCAAAAAAAAGAGGGGGGGGGCACTCGGACACAGATAGAAGAAGGATGCCAGGGCAGGTGTGGGGGCGTGGCCTTGCAACCAAGGAGCCTCCAGGATGTGCCTGTCGATGCTGGGGCTGGGTCACGTCTGTGGCAGGGCTGCTCGGTGCACGGTGCAAGGTGCGGCCGCGTGCCTGGTCTCTAGTTCCCAATGCCAGGAGCAGGAGCTCCTCCTGCCAGTGTGACAGCCAGAAGTGTCCCCAGGCAGTGCCAGGAGGTCCAGGGGTGCAAAGTCGCCCCTTGAGACCCACCGTCCTGAGGGGCCTGCAGCCACACCTCTCGGGGCTCCGGGGTCACTGCCCATCAGTGCCGCACCCGGGGCCCTGCTGTGTGGGAGCCTTCACCACAGCCCTGGAGCCCTGCAGACTCCCGGGGCCCAGGACCCAGCGCGCACCTTGGCTTCCAGCCCACTGCACAGCTTCCTCTCCAGGAGGGAGGTGCGGGACCCTGGCTCCTCGCAGCCCCATGCCCCTGCCTTCTGTGTCTCCTTCCAGCTAGTGGGGAACTTTCTGGAGATATCCGGAAGGTGAGCCAGGAGCCCACTCGTTCGTTCCTATGATGAAACACCAGAGGCAGGCTGGCTTACAGAGAAACGAGGCCAGGTGGCTCCTGGTTCTGGAAGTTGGGGACCCGAATGGCACGGCACAGGCTCTGGTGAGGGACCCTTGGCTGCACCCATGATGCAGCAGGTGTGCCGGCGTCCTGTCTCTCTCCCTCTCCTTACAAAGTCACCGAGCTTCAGTCACAGGCCCCCACAACCGAGTCTCATCGAATTTCTTCCCAAAGTCCCCACCAGAGAGTGAGCCTCCCTCCCACCTCATGGTGCCACTGACTTACGACTTTGGGGTTCAAGCTCCTGCATGAGCACGGGGAGCCCGGTCCCATCCCAGCCACGCCCGCCAGCACACTCTGCCCAGCTTCCTGGCCCGGCAGGAGTCACCGGAGCCGGGGTCAGGGCCGCCGGCAGTTCCGGACATGTGTCCCGGCTGCGCTGACAGATGCACGCCGCTCTGCTGGGACCCCGTGTTTATTTTCTTGGCTTCTGTCCAAAGGTAAGCGTTTTATACACTGGCAAATGGATACCAGAGGCCTGACTTCCCCTCTCGCTGGCGAGCAAATTGAGTTTACGTTAATGGTCTCCAGGCTGTTGATTTGTTGAAATCAGTTAAATGACCAAAGTGGTCTTGTTTTTCCCGCTTGTTAAAGGCAGTTACACTTCCCATTCATCAGAGTGTCCGAAGGCATTGAGCCCCTCCCCGGGTCAGGGGCTTCCCCAGGGGAGCTGGGGGGCACTCCCGCCACCTGCCAGCCCTCTCCGCAAAGCCAGACCAAGGGAGCCCCCCAGGCTCAGACAGGGGAAACGGAATCCTGTACTGCAGCTGGCGTGGGGGGAGGCACCAGGCAGAGGGCCCCCCCCTGCAGGGCTGGGGAGGAGCTCCGTGCCACCCCTCCCCCCAGAGCTGGTGGGGCTTCAGTGCTTGTAGGGAAGACTCCCCCCAGCCTCCCGATGCCCGGGCTGAGCTCCCAGCCCTGCAGCCTGGCTGTGCCACCTGCTCCCCTGTGATGACCTCTGTTAGGGTCTGGTGCTGACCGCCCCTTTGCCCCCTTCTTCCTGCTGGCTCCTCCCTGCTCCCACAGCAGCAGGCCCAGGGTGGGGCTTCTTAGCCTGGGCAGCCCCCGCCTCATGGGCTGGCGTATTCTTTGTTGGGGGAAGCATCCGTGTAGGGAGGGGGTTCAGCAGCCTCCCTGGCCTCCACCCACTCTCAGCCTTGGCAGTCGCCAGCTGTGACAACCAGAACTTCTCCAGACACTGCACGGGTTACCTGGGGTGGACCCAGCCCCCACTGAGGACCCCTGGGGCCAGGGCCCGCTCACACCTGCCCTGCCTGATGAGCGCCAGCGGGGAGCAGCCGGGACTCCCCTGCGCCCGGCGTCGTTGCTGTGTGTGTTCCGACTGTCGCTGCCGAGGGCTTTCTGAGTCGTTTGTCACCACAGGCACACGCTTAGGGGGACACTCAGAAAGTTGGTGGAAAATGGAATTAAAAACTAAGCTTATTTTTTTAAATGTACATATTTATTTGAAAGGCAGAGCAGTGGGGAGGGAGGAGAGACAGAAAGGCCGAGAAAGGATCTTCTAGCCCCTGGTCCACTCCCTAAAAGTCTGTAAGAGCCAGGGCTGGGCCAGGCGGAAGCCGGGAGCCTGGAGCTTCCTCTGGGCTCCCACATGTGGCTTCCCAGGTGTCTTGGCTGGGAGCAGGATGGGATGTGGAGCAGCTGGGCCTTGAACTGGCGCTGCAAACGGGACGCTGGTGGTACAAACGGCCGTCTAACCGCTGCGTCACAGTGCTGGCTGTGCCGGTTTACTTTGGAGCCAGATTTTTGAATCCGTGCCCACGTGGCAGCTTCAAAAAGTACGTGGAAAATGTGTCCTGTGAACCTGGGCCGGTCCCCACACCCCAGACCTGGCCGCCTCTGCAGGGGTCCTTGCCGTCACGCGGGGTCATCTCTGTGCCAGGGCAGCCGGGCGTGCCCAGCTTGCGTGTGGAGCCCACGTGTGGAGCCCTGCGGTCAGCAGCCTCAAGGCCCAAACCCTGGTCATGGAGAGGCTTCGCCTGTGGCCAGCAGCGAGGGCCGCGTGGCAGCGACGGGCTCCAGGCAGGAGGCTCGGCAGCCGGTGCAGACAGGGACGCCCATGTCCTTAGGGGCGGTCTCAGACAGTGTCAATCATCAATCCGTAAGCGGCATTAAAAAAAAGTCCTCCGAGGTCACGGCTGAGCTGGTGGGATTCTTTTCTCCTTTATTTCTTATTTGTGGTTTTTTTTTTTAATAACAACATCAGAATACTAAATATACACAGAGAAGCTAATACAGGTGCTGCATTTACAGGGTTCCCCAAATACACGGCTTTGAGATATAGGAACAACTTCAAAAATCATGAACAAGGCCAGCGCTGCGGCTCACTAGGCTAATCCTCCGCCTGCGGCGCCGGCACACCAGGTTCTAGTCCCAGTCGGGGCGTCGGATTCTGTCCCGGTTGCTCCTCTTCCAGTCCAGCTCTCTGCTGTGGCCCGGGAGTGCAGTGGAGGATGGCCCATGTCCTTGGGCCTTGTACCTCAGGGGAGACCAGGAGAAGCACCTGGCTCCTGCCATCGGATCAGTGTGGTGTGCCGGCCGCGGTGGCCATTGGAGGGTGAACCAATGGCAAAGGAAGACCTTTCTCTCTGTCTCTCTCTCACTCTCCACTCTGCCTGTTAAAAAAAAAAAAAATCATGAACGAAAGTTCACCTTCAAGAGACCACACCCAGCCACTGCCCCCACCCCCAGTCCAGTTCTGCTCATTAACATGGCGATGGTGGCCAGGAGGACAAGCCCAGCTGGGGAGACCATCTGGAACCTGGGGCACTGCGGCCGGGTAAAAGACACACACGGGCTTTCACATCTGATGGGAAACAGCAGAGCTCCGTGTAAAAGCAGAAATGCAGTTAACTGCGCATTGCATCAGGAAATAATTGAGGGAAATCCGAGTCGACCCAGCTCTGCTGGACAGGACTTCAGAGGCGAGCGCCGAGCTCCGGAACATCCACTAGAAACCTGCAGGGATCCAGGCCGCTGTGCGGTGGCTGGCCCGGTTCCGTTTCGGGGGCTCTGGTTCGGGTTCACGGCCTGTCGGGGACCCGAGGAGGGGGCGTGGAGACCCAGAGCATTCCGGCGTCAGGCGATGTGACACGGAGCCGCCTATCTCTCTCAGACCTGTGGCGCTCGGCTGGATGTCCCGCGTGGAAACGCCTGGCGGGGACAGGGAAGCGACTCCAGCATCCCGTCTCTTCCACCGGCACCCAGAGCTGCCCGATGGCCACCCCTTGACGGCAGGAAAGTCGTGCATCCGGGGGCTGGCTGCCTCCTCACGCAGTCCTAGAGACTCTTGGGCAGTCGGCTGCGAGGTTACTCCATGCCCAGTCCAGCCAGCAAGGACGCGTTCCCAGGACCGCTGGCTTCCTTCTGATAAAGCACAGGGCCGGCCCCAGCGGCCCCAGCACAGCGCCGCTCTGCGCCTGTCCCCCGGCTCAGCATCCAGCCGGCACTCGTGCCAACTAACCAGTGACTGGCGGGTTTTGGATGTCGCCCCTCTGTTTGCTTATTGGCATTTTCCTAAATGCTGTGCAGTAAACGCTAGATTTTATTTTCAAAAAAAGGTACAAGATATTAAAAGTATCATTTGGGCTGGCACTGTGGCACAGCAGGTTAACGCCTGGCCTGAAGCGTCGGCATCCCATATGGGCGCTGGTTCTAGTCCCAGCTGCTCCTCTTCCAATCCAGCTCTCTGCTGTGGTCTGGGAAAGCAGTGGAAGATGGCCCAAGTCCTTGGGCCCCTGCACCTGCGTGGGAGACCTGGAAGAAGCTCCTGGCTGCTGGCTTCTGATTGGCCCAGCTCCAGCCTTTGCGACCATCTGGGGAGTGAACCAGCGGATGGAAGACCTCTCTCTCTGTGTCTCTACCTCTCTCTGTAACTCTGTTTTTCAAATAAATAAAATAAATTTTCAAAAAAAAGGTACCATCAGTGCATGGCCGTGAACTTCCTCCAATGCAGGGTTTAAGACCTTGTGGGCTAGACTCTGATCCCAGGAGGCACGGCTGAGCCCCAGCTGTACAACCCCTCCCCCACCCTCTCCTCCACCTTTCCTCTGCCCTCCATCACTGCCAAGTGCCGTCAACGTCATCAGCAAGGTTGTGAGACCCACGCCGGGCGTGCCTGTCTCTCGCTGCTCTCTTGCAGAGTGATTTTCCCTGGAGCCCAACCCTGCTGTTTCGCTTCTGCCAGACAGTTAGCGAAAGAAATGATCCAGACTGGACTGCCCCAAAGAAGAGGGAATATATTTTTTAATTTATTTTAAGATTTAGGTATTTATTTGAAAAAGAGAGGGAGAGATCTTCCATCCACTGGTTCACTCCCCAGAAGGCTGCAATGGACAGGGCTGGGCCAGGCCGAAGCCAGGAGCTTCTTCCAAGTCTCCCGCGTGTGTGCAGGGGCCCAAGCACTTGGACCGTCCTCCGCTGCTCTCCCAGGCACATTAGCAGTGAGCTGAATTAGAGGTGGAGCAGCCGGGATTTGAACCAGGGTCCATAAGGGTTGCCGGCATCTCAGGAGGTGGCTATACCCACTGCACCACAGCACCAGCCCTGGAAATGCGTTTCTAATAAAACGATGTTCTGTACCCTGGGAACTGGCCCCAGGTCCCTGGCCCTCCGTCTCAGTGTCCCAAAACGCAGCCTCACAGGTCCCCACCTGCTGCTCGGCACTCTGTCGGGGGGAGCAGAAACAGCCGTGGCCCGTGGCTGTGCCGTCACACCCAGCAGGCTGGGACCTTGCTGAATGCCCGGGTATCGCCCACGCTCCGGGTTTGTCCTCAAGGATCCGCGTCATCGGCCGCTGGCTGAGAACGCACGTGGGAGAAGTTACCCAAGCAGAAGTGAAAACAGGACCAGCAGCAGCGCACAGTGGGCCCGCGGCTGCATCCGAGCGGCTGTGGCCAGGCCCCTGGGCTCGAGCCCGGCAGCTCAGGACGACAGCCCCTCCTGTCCGCGGGGAGACTGTGTCAGATGCGCAGGGGACACCTGCTCCAGAGACCTGCAGAGTTGGCTCCCGGGACGTTCTGGGGTCAGGCTGACTCGCTGGATGTGCTCAAGACAAAGCACCCTGTTCCTCTGTGGACGTCGAGTGTCGGGGACCTGTGTATCGGGAGAGAAATAGCACCAAGGGGCGGGCCAGGCCGGGGGCAGCAGGAGCCACCCCATCACAGAAAACTGCGCCACTCAGTGCTCCCTGGAGGTTTCCAGCAGCCCCCCACCACCCCTGCACGCTGCACTGAGCAGGTGTACGATTGTCCCTGTTGGCTGACTCCATCAGGAAGTGGGAGAGCGGCTCCGGGAGTGGGACGGAGCTGTTTGCCTCTGCCGGCCCTGTGCAGTGGTTTGAAACCATTTTACCAGGAGTCTCCCACCTGGGATTTTAGGGGCCACACGTGTGGAAACGGGAGGCAGGAATGCACGATGTTTTCCCGTGCACCTCTCACGGCCAGAGCCACCCACGTCTCCGGAAACATGGGTGTGCCGAGGTCGGTGAGAGCAGTGCTCACTGAGAGTTTACCAAGCAAAAGCACCCGACATCAACGCGAGGACTGGGGCCGGAGAATTTCGGAAATTGGACACAAGCCCTCCCGGGTGAGCAGCCAGGTTGAGGAAGCTTCTGGCTGGGTGCCGTGAGATCCCCGTGGCCTTCCCCGTGGGCCTTTCCATGGGATTCCAAGCGGGGACCACTCGAGAGAAAACTAGCAAACGTTCATAAAAGAGGATTTCTCCAACGCCGTGGCCCTGCACCCGATCCCGCCGCACACGGCGGAGCAGGCGCTGCCCGGGGCACCCAAGACCTCAGCCCGAGGGCACTCAGCCCCCAGGAAGGCTCCGCCACTCTCCTGTGTTAACCCATCTCCCCGGACATCAGCGTGCCACTGTGTGTCCTGATTCCAGCCCACACAAGACCACAGGACCCTGCCGCCTGCACCTCCCCTGTTCCCCGCTGCTGCTCACCGGGGGTTCCAAGCCTCCGCATCCTGTCATGACGCTCCCCTGCGTCCCAGACGACCAAGCTCGGCCCGCTTGGCACTGTGCCTCTTAAGCTGAGGCTGCCGCCCTAAGACTTAGATGCGTGGGTTCTTTCCAAACCACTCCCTCCCGTGGCGGCCCAGTGCCCCGCCGGGGATCAGCAGAGAGGGAGCGCTCGGCAGGCGGTCCAGGCAGGGACAGTGCTCACCCCGGGTCCCTCACCGCGGCCCTGGCGCTCGGCCTGTGCTGCAGCGGCCTGATGAGGGCTGGGCGGCCGGCCAGGTGGCGCCGCCTGCGGCCATCGGACGTCCTGGCCTGGCCTGGCCGCCGGGCTGTTCTCCTGTCCAGGAGGGAAGAAGAAGGCCTCCCGGCGCCACCCAGCCCCAGGCCAGCCCTCGGTGAGCAGGTGGGAAGCAAGGAGATGACAGTGACGGCCTGGGGGTGGGGGAGCGACTGACAGCCCCTGCCCCCAACCCTACCTCCCCCCCGCCCAGCGAACTAGCTCCTTTGCTCCCACGGTACTTCCCACCCCCCGAACTTAAAACCCACGAGGGCAGGACCGAGCCCATCTTGCTTCCTACCCACGGCCGACACACGAGAAGTCCCACGGGCAGCGGTGGGTGCCGGGCCGGCCGGTTAAGGCCACGCCAGGCAGAGACCGTTCGCCTCCAAGCGCCTGTGTGAGCTGCGTCTTAAAGAACACACAGCTGAACCAAGAATGGCCCGGAAGTCGGGGTCCCGGTGTCTGCCCCCCTGTGGGTTGCCTGGGGAAGACAGGGGGGTACAGCCCCACGCTGAGACCCCAGGAGCACAGGTGGCAGTGGCAGCAGGTGCACAGTGCGGGGCGTGTCCTGGTGTCACTGTGAAATGGACACACGGGAAGGACCGTGCTGACCCTGCACAAGCTCAGGGTCCTGGCCTCGGGGCTGCTCCCTCGTCTTCCCACAAATTGGGGTCCTGAGCCCCAGGTGCTGCTGGACCCTGTGAGTGAGGAAGGAAAGGAGGCAGAGCCCCTCGGACGGGGAGTCCCAGCAGAGAGAGGCCGGGCCCCTGGCCTGCTCCTGTGATGGTTCGGTTGGCCCTGCACACACACGAGTCCTGCAGCCCGGAGTCGAGGCGCCGTGAGAACAGAGGCTTGGGGCTGCAGGCCACCGCCCCGAGGCTGCTGCGACCAGGCCCCTAAGTTTAAAGCCCTCTGCCCAGGACTCAGGTGGCCGTCGGGGAGTCCACCCCAACTCGAGACTGGAGTGAGAGGAAGCCCACGGGGAAACCAAGCGGCCTCTCTTTTCCGTGTGAGGCGGTCACCCTGCCACAGCGCAGACGGCCACGCCCTGCCCTGGCTGTCACCGCATGACCCCCCTGGGTGGGAGAGGGCTGGGCCCAGAAGCCAGAGCTGGAGGGCGCGGCGTCTGCCCTGGCCGTGAGGCCACCATGCCCAGCAGGACGTGGTCGGGACCCTGCCACACCTCTCCCACCCAGAGCTCCACCACAGAAGCAGCCGCATCAAGTGGCATCCGGCACGTGCCTGCAAGTGGACCTGACCTACGGGAAGGAGCACTTTGGTCCCCAGAGGCTTCCGGGGCCTGCGGCAGCCGACGGCACTCAGTACCGGCCGGGAACATTAGAGCCACAGAGGGCTCAAGGCGGAGGTGGACACACGCTGGGGGCCTCGCCCAACCACAGCGCCTTCCTGAGGTCCCTCCTGGACAAGGAGCCCAGAGCAGACGTGAGAGCCAGGCCTCGGGTGCAGACGGTGGTGCCCGTGAGTGGACGCTGGCATCCAGCAGAGAAGAGAGAACCCTGTATCCCAGGCGCAGAAGGATGGCCCTGGCCAGACTCGGCAGGGACCGGCACCTGAGCTGCTTGGGCCCCACGCGGGGAGGCCCTGCGCCCCGGCCTGCAGACTTCGCCAGGGTCAGGGCAGGATTCCGAGGGCCGGCTCTCCTCCACCTCTGCCTCCACTGGCATAGCCCAAGTTCCCACCGGAGCCTGGGAGACCAAAACATCTTAGTCCACTGCCCGTTCCCACCAATCCACAGCCAACGGGGCCCACCCCTGCGTGGTCTGGCTGGGCAGGCGGCGGCATGAACGTGGAATTTCTGCCGAGCCGGGTGCACATTCTCTTGCCCGGTGGCTGAGCCTGCAGGGACCTGAGCCTGCCCGGAGTGTGTGCTGATGGGGACTTTGGTAACCACCTTCCGAAGGCTCGATGTTGCATAGACTCTGCCTACCTCAGGGGCCAGCATAGCCCAGGGGCCTGCAGCTGGGCCGAGCTGTGGTCAGGACACCAGCAGACACCAGCATCCCATCGGGAGCCCCAGGAGCCTCTGCGAGCTGGGCGGCCCCTGGCCGTGCCCCTCTCCTTCAACACTCTGGGGAGCTCACAAGCTCTCGGGCCAGAGCAGCCACCTCACCTGCTGGTGCCCACACAGTACCCAGCTGCACTCGGGGCAGGGCCGCCCCTGTCTCCAGCGAGAGGACAATTTGAGGGCCATGGGATGGACCAGGGGGCTGGAGGATGGAGAGGGAGAGAGAGAGAGAGCGCGGGGTACAAGGTTGAACACCATGCAGGTGAGTCCCAGGGACCTGCGATGGCCCAAAGCCAGTGGCAGATGCTGGCTCGGTCTCGGCGTTTGCTGAAGCTTTGTGGGGGGAAATGACAAAACCCAAACCCGAGGGGTCGCCCCTTGGCCAGCACCGGCCTCCGCCCCAGGCGGCAGGGGCTGCGACGGCGGATTCTTGCAGCACACTGCACCGGAGCCCGAGGGAAAGCCGAACTCCGTCAGCACTGGAGTAGTCAGTCGCACCCGGGCCACACGTGGGACACGCATCCCTCAGGGACAGGCCCCCGCCGCTCCCTGGAGGGAGGGAGCATCCTTCAACGTGGGAGTGGGCGCCTGCGCTGGGTCCCCATGGCCCCGACAGCGCCCCCTGCTGATGGCGGGTGCAGGGCACGAGAGCCTCCAGAGGTGGCCTGCCTTGGCCCTGGCGTCCTTTCCAGCTGAGCAGGAGGGCAACCCCTCCGCACCTGCGCTCTGGGCCCCGAGTTCCCCTGGGGAGCTCCTCCGTGGGCTCCCTGATGGCCAAACCCTGAGAGGGCAGGGGACGGACCGGACAGCAGCGCCTTCGTGGGGGCGTGGAGACCCCTGGGGGGCACACGGCTTCTCCAGGGCAGCCGGAGCCCTCGCCCTGACTCACGCACACACAGGCTAAGGATATATTCCTTTAATGTTTGGAACCGGAAAGTTTTAAAATTCAGTCTATGCTTGTATAACACAAAGGCCCAAGGATCCACCACCCCCTCCCGGTGCCGCCTGGGGCCCACGGAGCGGCGGCTGGCTTGGGGACCCTGCACTGGGCCGCTAGGTGGCGTTTACAAACGGTGACATGGAAAGGTCATTGCTGGGCGGGGTGTGGATACAGAGAGACAACCAGGGCGTCCTCGGCCCAGGCCCGAGGCGGCAGATCCCACAGCTCTGGTGCCGCTCACCGAACGGCTGGCAGGCGCGGGACACGTCCCTCAAGGACGTCGCGGCCCGGGGCCAAGGATGTGCCCTGGGCGGATGGGGTGGGACACCAGGTCGCCAGAAGTAATAAAGATGATGGTTACCTGCGGGACTGGGTTTCCAGGGGGTGGGCGAATGTGCACGTGTGTGTGTGCGTGTGTATGCGTGTGTGCGGGTGTGGTACATGTGTGGGGTGCATGGCCAAGGTAGAAAACACCAGTTTATTCTGTTCATACTAAGCATGGAGAATAAATCAGGTTTTGGTAACCTAGAACACAATTCTTTTTTTTTTTAAAAAGGAACATTTAAGAGCTTCAAAAATTGCTACAGTACAAAAAAGGTGTGTGTGTGTGTGTGTGTGTGTTGGTATTTATATATTTATATATGTATATTAACCAGAAATAGCGACTCTGTCGGAAGACAGTCCCACCCCTGTTTCCTGGCGGCCGAGCCTTTGGGGCAGTACATGGCACATAGTGGTATTATTGGCACAGGTTCCGATCCCGGGCGAGTCCCGCCTGGGCTGCGTCCTGCCGGGCCTCCTGCCGGGCCTCCCCCTGCGTTTCCAGGTCCTGCCTCGCCTTCCTCCTCCGCTCTCCAGGACGGCGCTGGGCGAAGGCGGTCACCCTTAGGCACGAGCACTCTTACAAAAATAAATTTGGCCTCCAGCGTCCTTGCTCTGCGGGTTCCCCCGGCGGGCGGAGCGGCAGGTGCGGGGACCCTCCCCGGAGACGGCTGAGTCCTAGGTTTTGTGGTTTGTTTTTTGTGTGTTTGTGTGTTTGTTTGTACAGGTTCACCCACGGAATCCTGTGTGGAGAGAAGACAAGGAGAGGTTAGTGCAGCGGGCCGGGCGTGGCGAGGCCTCCGCTCGGTCAGTGGGCGCCCGAGTGTCCCCTCAGGAGAAGGGGCCGTGTCGGGACCCCAGGCTGGCTCTGGGGGGGTGACAGTCATCCATGCAGGCCAGGCTTCGGCAGGCGGGCTGGGGCCACCCCCCCACTGCTCACGGGAACTCTGTGACCCACAAGGGGGCCGTGCTGCTCGCTGGCCACCCGCCCCCAGTCCCAGCCCCGCTCCGCCCCTCGCTCTGGCTCTCTGAGCTCAGCAGAGCCTAAGGATTGCACCAGGAGCGCCTCCTCCCAGGTGAGCCTGCTGAAGGGGGCCGGGTCAGCAGGCCAGGCGGAAGGGGGTGGCCTGACCGGCCTCCGCGAGCGCCTCAACGGCAGCTCAGCCCCCTCGCAGGTCAGCGCCCCCAGGCCAGGTCAGCAAGTGCCCTGCTGGGAGCCGTGTCCCAGGTGGGAGGCTGGGAGCCTGGTGAGTCCCCTCCCCTTCCCCTTGATGACAGCCCACTAGCACCCCCCAACTACCCAGGGGAGCCCCGCGGAGCCCTCGTCCTCACAGAAGACACGGAAGGGAGCAGGGGAGGGCCGCCCAGGGACCCCAGACGCGTCGGGAGGGGCAGGCAGCCGGAGCCCCGCACTTCCCCGCAGCTCGCCGAGGCCGTGGGGGCCCCGCACCGGCTCCGCCGCAGCCGTCTTCAGAGTGGTTCAGACCCGCCGGTTCCAGGGCGTCTGCACGGGGCCTGTGCACGCGAGCCCTAGGACATCCCCGGGGTGAGTCTGACGGCCAGCCAGGCCCTTCTCCACGCCAGGGAGCGCCTTCTCCCTCCTGACCCATCAGCCCGGAGCCGTGGCCCTGGTGGGACGGCGGGAGGCACCTGCAGGCTGGCCGTGCCCCGGGAGCTCCCCCTGCTCAGTGCTGGCTGCTCTCCTGTGCCAGGAACCTCAGCAGGTCACAGTCACAGCCTGTCCTCCTGGGGTCGGGGAGACGGCCAGTTCCAGGCCCCTAAGCACCGTCTCGCCTCGTCGGCTGCCTCCCTGTGACACCCATGGGTGCAAGTCCGCTAGCCCTGAACGGAGCGAGTGCCCACCCAGCAGCAGCACGGGTGTCGCCACGCGGAACAAGCCCCTCCGCGGCGCCCCTCCCCGGCCCGCCTCCTCCATGTTCATGCAGACAGAAATGTCACTGTCCATGCCAAGTGGCTGGAGGTGACCCGTGAGGGCAGACACTGCATTCTGGGCGGGAGCCGGGGGCTGGGCAGAGACCTGGAGATGCACAGCACGTGCGTGTGCTGAGTGCCACTGAGCTGTGCACAGCACGGTGGTGGCAGCGGCCGGCCGGCTTCACACCGGGGGGTCACTCGAGGCTGGGCCTGGTGGCCCCAACCTGGGCCTGGAGGTCCGGGCCGGTCTCTGGTCTGAGAGGCTGTCTCTGCTCCCTGACTGCGGCTAAGTAACGGAGCTGTCTAGACGCAGAAGTGTAGACATGACTGCCTGACCCCAGGAGGCAGGTTTCCCACATGCACCTTGCTTGGCCGTTACGCGAACAAGGGCCTTTCTGCCAGGTGTCCCTAGGGAGACCCCGCTAGACACTGTCCTCCTGCACGCTCACCCGCCGCTTACACTGGCCCTCGGGCCCTTCCAGACCGGTCCCTGCCGCCCTCCTCCTCGTCCCCTCTGTGTTCTGGGTGACTCTCTGACCTCAGAAGGCCAGCTTCTAACCCCGCCCCTTCAGGTACAGCTGAGGCCACTGGGCGGGGTGGGGTCTGCCCCCGATGTCCGTCCTGCTGCCTTCAAGGTCACCTGCCCCGCTGTCCTGCAGGTGCGAAGCGTCCCCTGCTGGCTCCACAGCTCTCCTGCCGGGGTCACCCTCGGTCCACCCAGGTCCCGACGCTGGGCCTGGCTCAGGGGAGGCACGGCCCAGGATCCAGCTTCCTGCCGGGCCTCTGAGCTGAGCCGTCACAGGCTGTGCTGGACGCAGGGGGATGAGCCCGGCCCCAGGGACGGCTGGCAGGCACCGTGTGCCCCATAGCAGCATTTGGCCTGCGGGAAGCGAGCGCCAGCGCTGTGGGATGACAGAGCGAGACAGAGAGGGAGCTCCAACCTGCACTTGTCCAGCCTGTTGGGAGCAGAGCTGGCTGCCTACACAGGGAGGGCCGAGGCCCAGCGTCGGGGGCCTCCCGGGCATGTGCTAAGTTCCAGCTTCAGTCCACAGGGGAGGCTTGGGTGTCGCTGCTCCGAAGGCCGATGCCTGAGCCCAGAGCCCACAGAAGAACCGAGGCGCTCCGGCCAGCTGGGGCGGGGGAGGAGCAGGCCTCCCCCCAGCAAAGGCGGGCGTCCACCCCGGCTCCCGGAGCTGCCTGGCCCGCAAGGGAAGCTGTGTGTGGGGATTGCCAAGCGGTCCTGGGATCCGGGATAAATCCTGCCCTCTGCTGGCTGAAGGGGATTCGGGACGCACGTGGGCCCTTGGGCTTCACATCCGGGTGGGGGCTCTGCAGCCTCTGCACCCTACGACCAACAGGCCTTGGGCTGGACCCCGACAAGTCCACCCTCGAGATGGCAGAGCCGAAGCTGAGAGTCCCCGAGCCCCTCCAGAGGCGCGCGTGGGCGGCTGTGACGTGGCCAGCCTGTTCGGCAGCCCCAGCTTCATCAGTGTGGATCGGCTCGTGGCCGGGCGATGTTGCCCCCCCCCCCCCCCCCCCGGCACCAGCCTCTCGCAGAACAACCTGCGCAGCGTCCTCCGGGGGGGCCCACAGCTCCCGCAGCGGACGCAGCAGCAGATCCCCGAGCCGAGGGAGCAGCCCCGCGGCCGGCTGCACCCCCGAGTCTTGGGCTGGGCCTCAGAGCACGCAGCCTCCACAGGGCCTGGCTGTTCGCCCACACTGCGAAAGCCTGATCCTCCAGCTCCGATTCGAACATCGCGGGGGCCCAGTGCACTTCTCACTCGCTGGGAAGGGGGCTTCACTGAGACCGAGGTCCCCGCCCAACCCAGGCGGCTCCCTGTGTCCAGAACTGTCCAGCTGTGCCAGGAGGTGGTCAGTGGGGGCAGGAAGTGGGGCTGGGGTCCACCAGCGGCAGAACCAGGGAAGCGGGGGCCAGGGTGTCACCGCCACCACCACCTTCAGTCGCCGAAGGGCGTACAGGTCATGGTGGGAAGACCACGCACGCCGGCATACCAAACGGCCGCATCGCCATTAAAACCCCATTTGGAGAGGCTAGCGGCTTCGCGAGAGACAAATCTCTCTGTCGGCTCTTAAACCGCAATGAAACGCTTTAGCGTGAATTGCTCTTTGTTTGAGGGACAATGAGGCCTGGCGAATCGGAGCGATCTTTCTGGCTGTCCTCCCCGGATTCTCACGGCCGGGCGCTAATCGCACAATCAGGTACCTTCATCGCAGCGGCCACGGAGCCGGCCGGCATTCATCCGGGCCTGACAGGGCTACCTGCACAGACTCGCCGGGAGTGACGCTGGCTCTGTGTCCACGTCGGATCACGTCCCCGGGTGGCTCGGCCCGAGTCCTGTCGGCCTGGCTCCTCTCGCACCCGCAAGTGGCCCGCCCGAGACCACAGGGAGGGGCCGAGTTCTCGGGGGTGGTGCTGGAGCAGAGCGGACATGGGAGACACGGAGGTGGCCATCAGGGGCTGCGGGGTTGCTGGTGGGGGATCCCGTGTTGGTGGCCCGGCTGCTGAGACAGGCGGGCTCTCTGGAGCAGAGGAGTGAACCGACGCACAGGCAGCAGCTGCCTGTCCTTAGCCTTCAGACCGCAGGGGCCGCCCCTCTGCCTGCAGGGCCCAGCTGCATGTCCCTGGGGTCCCGTCTAGTCGGGATCCCACTCTTACCCTCACTGCTCGGCTGTCCATCCCTGAGGCTGGGCTGGGGCAACAGGGACAAGTACCCATAATGCAATGCAGGGGCTTGGTCCAGAACCATCCAAGGGGATTGCAGCCAGGCCTTGTGAGGGCCGAGCAGGAAGCAGCCCTGGGACCCGGCAGCCTGGGGACAGTGCGTCCAGGTCACCCCATCACCTTGGCCTCAGTGTCCCTGCCTGGGAGGACCAAGCAGGTCCCTCTGTTCTTGGGGGTCTGCATTCATGGGGTCTGCACCTGAGGAGCCCACCTGGGCCCGAGGTGAGCAGCTTCCGGTTCCGAGGGCCAACCCCGCCTCTCTCAGGTCAGCGAATGGCACTTTTGGCAATGGATGGAGATGCTGGCGACCCGGCCCTGGGGCCTGCAGAGGCTTCCGGGGCGGCCACTAAGCAGGAACCCGTGGCTGGCGCAGCTGCAGCTCCCGAGGAGCTGAGTCGCGTTGAGACGGACGAGCCCGGGCCTGGGGGCTGTGCCGTGCCCAGCGCGCCTGTCGGCCGCTCACCTGCCTTGGCCACGCAGCCCTGGCAGAGGCCTGGCGGGCGGCTACATTTCCAACCAAATCTAATTACACTCCGCTGCCCGCCGGCGGAACATCTTGGCTTCGGGACAGGGTGTGAGTGAGGCTGCAGATTTGATTTGGAGCAAACACGCGATTCATTAGCGCTGGGATTGGGAACTGGCCGGTTCCTGCCGACTCCTGACGGCAGCTGGCGCCCCCACAGCACCACACGCTCGAGTGCACAGTCCCATCCTGGCGTGGGGCTCCCACGCCGGGGGAGGGACCTCAGCCACGGGAGCAGGAAGACGGCGCAGTGGGGGGGCGTTCAGCTCCTCTGTGGCTGAGGGGAGTCAGCCAATCGAGGGTCCTTGGGACGCCACGATGCATAGAGAAGCCAATCACAAGCTCCACGCAGCCCGACCCCCTGGGTGGTGCCGGCAGAACGACGCTCTGCAGCTCCCCGCCCGGCAGCCCGGCACGCAGGACTCCGCGCAGAAGAAAGCAATTTAACGTCAGCATTAAAGTTAATATCATCGAAAGCAAACCGAATGTTCCTATCTAGCAGAGCGTGGAAAATTCATCCTGTCTTGGTGCCGGTCCCTGCCTTCAAATTAGTGGATGTCTCGACTCTCCACTGTCTTTTTCTGTCGTGTTTTTTCTTATCGCTTCTTTTTCCATTGCAAAAGTGAGTTTTACCTCCGCCTGGCGCCCTCTCCGATGCAGAGACAACCGGCACGGACGTGGGGTCCCTGCCACTCAGCTGGGCTGGCCTCACCTCCTTCTGCTGTGAGGTAGGAGACCGCAATCCGAGCTGTGGCCAGAGAGGGTTCTCCCTGCCTGTGTCCCGCCGGCCCTGCCCACACTGGCCACATCGGTCCACGGAGCCACGGCATCTGCCACCCACCTCTGCTGGGCCCAGGGGCCTGGGACGTTTCTAAGGAGGGCAGCGTGGAGGCCCAAAGCCCAGCCCCCCGGTTGGCACTCAGGAAGTGGGGGAGGGGCGGTGTGGGGGAGGGGTCAGATCCCGCGTCCTGGGGGAGGGGTCAGATCCCGCGTCCTGGGGGAGGGGTCAGATCCCGCGTCCTGGGGGAGGTACCTACCGTGAAACAGACACATGGCGTCTGCCCTGCTCCAGGAGGTAAAGAAGGCTTGAGCCAGTCAGCAGGAGATTTCAAACCACTTCTCAGACACAAAGGCCACAGGGATGAGGTGCCGGTCGGAGGAGGAGGGTCTGCAGCGGGCAGAGACGAGGGCGTGTGGGTGCGGGGCGGGCAGTGGGCAGTCTCCCCCAGGCCAGTGCCCCTGCTGCCCGGGCAGGCTCTGGCGGACACAGACCCTGGAGCCCACGCGCACACGGGGAGCCCATTGGGGGTACAGGCCCCGAGGCTGCCCGGCCCCCACACTTGGGCCACTTCCGGAGTTCAGGTTCCCCAGGACAGAAAGGACAGGCCCCGCCCCCCAGCACAGCACCCATATTTTGCTCTGAGTCTAAGCAAGTGTTCGCCACGGCCAGCAGTGAGGTCGGACAGAGCACGGCCTGGGCCCAGTGCTCACGGCACCAGGTGCAGCGAGTGGACAAAATGAAGCAAGGGCCGGCCCCCCAGCGCCCACCTCACCTCCTCCTCTCACAGGCCACCCGTGCACACTGTCAATCCAGCACTTTGAAAGCCCCTCTACCTATTCTCGGAGAACTCCGCCCCCAGGGAGGCTGGGACAGCACCAGAGAGCTCCCCGGACGCCCAGGTGTGAGCCCAGGGAGGCTGCGAGCAGGTGGGAGGTTCCCCAGCGCCCCGTGCTCTCAGGCAACGGAAGTGGTGCCTCCAGGGAGGACCGGGAGGAGCCCCGCACAGTTCACGGGGAATACGCATTGCGATAAGGCTGTTAGGGTTTCACAAATGTCCGTCCTGAAATAAACGTGTCTTTTAGTCCATTGTGCACGAATGGACTCATTTACTGCTTGAGAGAGAGAATCTGTCTCCTGGTTCACTCCCCAGAGACCTGCTGCCCACAGTGGCCTGGGCTGGGCCAGGGCTGAATTCAGGGCCCCGTGGGTGGCCAGGAGCCCATCAGGGGGAGCTGGAGCCAGGAGCGGGGCTGGGGATTGAACCCTGGCCCTCTGGTGCGGGAGGTGGGCATCTCAGCTGCCAACGTAACAGCGGGGCCACGCCCCTGCCATCTGTGGACCCAAGTGCAGACCGAGGAGGGGGCTGAAGGAACAGTGCAGCTCACGGCAGCCCTCACCAGCCGGCACGCCAGACAGCAGCCACGCTTTCCCGGGAGCGGCCCCGGTGGAAGCTCTGGCCCCTGGGTCGGGTGTGACCTTCCGGGAGCCCCCGCTGCCACAGCGGGGCCGGGTCCTCCAGGGCAGCCTCCAGACTCCTCCCTAAGATTTGCTGTCAAGTTATTGGAGGTTTTTTTTTTCCTCCTCTAATTGACAAAATGATGCACGCTCACACTTCACACCAGGAAACAGCTCGCGACACTGTCATCCCGGACGAGGTTCCCAGAGCTGACTCAGGGTCCCCGCGCACCAGCGGGGTGGCTGTGGGAGCGGCTCCTGGAGGGTCCCGCACGCGGAATAAGGTAGAGCATTTCACAAGCGTCTGCTCTGGGAGTCGCTCGGGATTTCACATTTTTACCAGACTGACGGCTGACAGTTTATTGACGGGCTCAGCGGGGCTGATGTGGGGAGGACCGGCTTGGAATTGGGCGGTGTCTAGGAGCCAGTAACTGGGCTCCTGGGGCCTGGGGCCTGAGGGCTGTGCGGCCGGCGCCCCCTTCACTGCCCTAGGCTGGGGGTGCACGGGGCTGCTGGCTGCTGCGGCCCCCTCGGGGGGAGCTCCCTCCGGCCTGGTTGGCTGAGCCCTCAGAGCCGCCTCGGGGGGACCGTAGCAGCCCAGCAGCCCCGAGCTGCCCGTGCCGGGGTCTGGGGTTCTGCCACGCCGGGCCCAGCTTACCGGTTTCCGTTAAAGGCGGACTTGAACTCCCCGGCCGAGTGCAGCGTGTCGTCCGCGTAGGTGGGCACGGGCGCCCGCACGCACTCGTGGGAGCACTGCAGGCTCTCGTTGTAGGCCGTGAAGATGTCCACGGAGCTGGGCACCCGGGCTGGCGGGAAGGCGGTCAGGTTCTGGCAGCTCTCTTCCTGCTGGTTGATCTTGCGCTGGTGGCTGCTCCTCCGCGCACGCCCGCTCTGGGCACAGCTGGGGACAGAGGGGCAGGGTGGGGGGCGGGCAGACGCCGAGCCCTGCCCTGACCACGGCCCGAGGCCCAAGGGGCCGGACCTGGGCTTCCAGAGCTTAGTTCTACTGCATCTAGCACGCGGTGAGACGCCCAGGCTCTCCGGAGAGATCCTGCAGTCGGCTCCTTCCAGTCGTTTTAAATAGAACGGGGCGGGCAGGGGGGGCCCCATCCCTGGCAGTGGGCAGTCTCCCCCCAGGCCAGTGCCCCTGCTGCCCGGGAAGGCTCTGGTGGACACAGACCCGGGAGCCCATATACACATGGGTGTCCCCCACAGGTGACTCGGTTTCCCCAGGGTGACTCCCGTGACGGGCACCTGCTGTTGGATGGCCTAGATGCTGCAGCTGGTCCTCGGGGAGGGTGGCCCCACCCAGCCCCATGCTGAGCCGGGGCTGCCCCCCTCCCCTCCCAGGAGCTGTCTAAAGAGGGAGTGTCCTATTCCTGTGGACTGCGGGGACTGCTGGGGCCACCACAGAATCTCACCCTCAGCAGGGGAGGGACTGGCAGAGCAAGCAGAGAGCCCTCCACCCACCGCTCCGGGTGCAACCTGGTTGACACATTCAAGGACATGCGGGTGCTTAGGAGGGCCCCTGCAGCCCCCTGCCCCTCCTCTCTGCTCTACTCCAGGGCCCTGTGGAATCAGAGCCTTGCCTGGGGGCCAGGCTCGGGGGCCGGTCTCGCGTGCATCTCAGCCACCCCAGCCTGGCCTCCGAGGGACGGGGCTCCTGACAGCTGCAGGTGCAGCCCCCCCTTAGCAAGTGGGGAGATGAAGGCAAAGCCCGGAGGCCACGCCCACTGGGCTCGGGGTCAGGGCCCACACCTCCCCAGGCTGTTTCCCGGGCGGCCTGTGCAGGTTCACAGGACCCTTTAGAGGTGAGGATGGGCACCCAGCACATCACAGCCTCCCAAGGCAGCCTCCCTTGGGGCAGGTAGGTTCCTCACAAAGGGCACGTGGCTTGTCCTGCCATACAGCCGGGTGGGCCAGGGTCTGCAGCCCCCTCCCTGGCCAGCCCCTGCCCGAGAAGCCCAGCAGGGAGCTGTCGAGCTGTCCCTGTCACTGTCCCAGAAAGCACAGCAGTTTGCTGGCCGCCAGGAGGGGGCGTGGAGGCCTCCCTGGTAGGGTGGGAGGCCTGTCCCAGGGTTCTGCGGCCCGTGCACCTGCCTCCTTCTCGGCCAGAGACCTGCGACCAGCACTGTCCTGGCTGCGTGCGTTTGCGCGTGACAGGCTCGGTGCCTGTCCCCACCACGACCCTGCCTGAGCTGGCACCGCTGCCTGAGCCTGTTACGCCGGGAGGAGACCGAGCTTTGATGCTGGCAGCAGCTGTGGGTGCTGGAGGCAGGCTGCGGGCGGGCGCAGGGTCACCCCACAGTTCCCCGATTTTCCCAGGGGCGGGTCAGGCGCGCACCCTGCAAGGCCAGCCGCAAAGTAGGCGGGTTTCCAGGAGGAAACGGCTCAGGCAGGCCGCCTGGAGCAAGGCGGTAGCCTAGTTCAGCAGACGCACGGTGCCGTGGAGGCAGGCAGCCAGGAGACGGTGAGGGGCGGGCGCAGGGTCCCGTGCCTTGCCAGGGAAGGCCCGGAGGGAGACAGAGCAGGGGCTCTGCCCGGCGAGGGCCACTGCCGCAGGTGCACGTGGGCCCACGAGAAGCCGGGAGCGGGGACAGCAGCAGCTGCAAAACTGTGTCACCAGGGCCGGCCCCTGCACGCGAGGGGAGAGGCACGCCTGGGAGCGCTGCAGCCCGCGGCGGCCAGAGGGGCGGGAGCCACGTGGAGCCCACGGCCCCAAGGGGAAAGTCAGCCCCCCCCTGGGGCTGTGAGTCAGGGCTGGGCGTGTGTGGAACGCGAGTCCTTGCTGTGCACCTCCCAGGGACCCCCACGGACGCCCCTGCGCCCACTTCCAGGCCTTACCAGTTTTTTAAGACAAGAGTTGTGATGAGAGCAGCGATGACCATGATGAGGGAGACGGTGATGGTGATGATCTGGTGCACGGCCAGACCTGGGGGACAGAGGGCAGAGGGCTGCATGAGCCGGGGTCAGGGGTCAGGGCCACGGGCGCCAACAGCCGTGCTGGGGGCACCGGGAAGGTCCTGTCCAGGATCAGCTGGCAAATGCCCCCAAGAGGCTTTCAAGGGAACATGGAAGGCACCGGGGTCTCCCCTTCCCCACACGCAGCTGGCGGGGTGGCAGGGGCTGCCCGCACGGAGGCTGCCCTCACCGGGGTCCGGGAGGGGAAGCTCCAGCTCCGGCCTCTCCCTTCCAGCAGCCTCTCAGTCCCCAAGCTGAGATGGAGCCCAGGACCAGCCCGTGCGCTTCCTGCACCTGCCAAACTTCATCTGGGGCCGGGGAGCTCTGGCTGAGGTGTTCTGAGGACCCGTGGCCCTCCCCCGCCTCCCCCTGCACTCTGGGGCAGTTCCGCTCTTCGGTTCTGGAGCTGTGAGAACCCGGGCAGATGGGCAGGGCTGAGCTGGTCTGGAGGGAGCCAGGAGGGCCTGGGGCTTATTGGAGGGGGTGCACAGATGCCCTTGCACCCCAGGGGCATTCGGGTCATTGATGGGCAACCCTGTCTTCCCCAAGTCCTCCCCGAGTTCAATGTCTGTCTAGGAGCAGCAAGAAATGACCCACACCCAGGGTGCACGCTCCCCAGGGGGGGGCCCCCGTCCCCGGTGGGATCAGCAGAGCAGGCACTGAGGGTTCACTGCCCCAGCAGCAGGGCAGCCAGAGCCGGGCCATGAACACAGCAGTTCTGCCCCCGCCCCCGCCTCTGTCTGCCACACCCCTGTCATGCACTGGTGACCGGGCCAGGGCTGGCGAGGCCAAGGTGGGCCCACACCCCAGCACGCATCTCGCACATCCCTCCCGAGACACGGCCACAGGAGGCCAGCGAGGGGCAGGGAGATGAGGGGGCGAGGAAGCTCGTGGAACCTGCAGCTGGAGCTCCTGTCCCCCTGAAGCGCTCAAGTTCTCCAGACACCTGGACACCACCCTGCCCCCACCCCCAGCCCCTGGGCACGATGCCACACGGCAGATCTGAGAGTGGAGACTTGGCTGGCAGCCTTCCAGGGACAGTGTCGCACACAGATGTCACCTCTCCACCGACTGACGCCCGTGGGAGAAACGGCTGGTGACAAAGGAGAAGCTGGCACAACCGGCAAGCAAGCTCGCTGTGTTCCTCGTGAGGGAGTCCCACCCCAGCCCACGGGCCGGCTCCACGGGAAGACGGGGCCACCCAAGGAGCAGCACGGGTGCCCTCTGTCGTCTCCCATGGACTGGAGGACTGCCGTGCACCTGCTGTGTGCCACACCGTGCCGGGGCGGCCAGCGCAGCCAGGGTGCCCACCCTCAGGGAGCAGGTGCACGGGGCCCTGTAAGCTGCAGCGCTCACTGCGGGTTCTGGCTGGTGACCTCACACACGCCTGCGCTACCAACGTGTGGGCCACTTTCCTCTCTCCCCCAGAACCGCCAGCTCTGGTATCCAGCGGAGCGGAAAACTGCGTCGTGGCACAGAGACCAACCTCTGCCTCGCCGGCAACAGAGAGCCCAGCAGATCCCTGTCCGCACCGATTCCCCAGGGCGCCTGACACCCAGCAGACCCGCAGGCAGCGGGAGGGCTGAGAGCCATGCACCTTCACACATGGACACGGAGGTGTGGCTGCCCACTCTCCCCTCCTCCTGCACCACACACTCCCCTGGGGCCAGCTAGGAAGACACCAGGCTGTCCTGCTGGGTGCTCATCACATCTGTGCTCTGTGCCATGCGGAGGGGGCCGAGGCGATGGGGACAGGCTTTGCTGATGGTGGTGTTGATGATGGTGGTGGTGATGATGATGATGGTGGTAATGATGATGATGCTAATAGTGATGATGATGGTGATGGTGGTGGTGATGATGATGGTGATGGTGGTGATGATGGTGATGGTGGTGGTGATGGTGGTGGGGATGATGATGGTGATGGTGGTGGTAATGGTGGTGATGGTGGTGGTGATGGTGATGGTGGTGATGGTGGTGGTGATGGTGATGGTGATGGTGATGGTGATGATGGTGATGGTGATGGTGGTGATGATGGTAATGGTGGTGATGATGGTGGTGGGGATGATGATGGTGATGGTGGTGGTAATGGTGGTGATGGTGGTGGTGATGGTGATGGTGGTGATGGTGGTGGTGATGGTGATGGTGATGATGGTGATGGTGATGGTGATGGTGGTGGGGATGATGATGGTGATGGTGGTGATGATGGTGGTGGGGATGATGATGGTGATGGTGGTGGTGATGGTGATGGTGGTGATGATGATGATGCTGATAGTGATGATGATGGTGATGGTGATGGTGATGATGGTGATGGTGATGGTGATGGTGGTGATGATGGTGATGGTGGTGATGATGGTGGTGGGGATGATGATGGTGATGGTGGTGGTGATGGTGATGGTGGTGATGATGATGATGCTGATAGTGATGATGATGGTGATGGTGGTGGTGATGGTGATGATGGTGATGGTGATGGTGGTGATGGTGATGGTGATGGTGGTGATGGTGGTGGTGATGGTGATGGTGATGGTGGTGGGGATGATGGTGGTGATGGTGGTGATGATGGTGGTGGGGATGATGATGGTGATGGTGGTGGTGATGGTGATGGTGGTGATGATGATGATGCTGATAGTGATGATGATGGTGATGGTGGTGATAATGGTGATGGTGATGATGGTGGTGGTGATGGTGGTGATGACGGTGATGGTGATGGTGGTGATGATGGTGTTGGTGATGGTGATGGTGGTGATAATGGTGATGGTGGTGATAATGGTGATGATGGTGGTGGTGGTGATGGTGGTGATAATGGTGATGATGGTATTGGTGATGATGATGGTGACAGACAGTGGCATTGGTGGTGATGGTGATGGTGGTGATGATGGTGGTGGGGATGATTTGGAGGGGGCTAAGAAATACTGTGGTGGTGATGATCCACATATTCAACAAGTGTTGGGGGGCTCACCAGATGTGTTATCCGGTTTTTCCTGACGATGACCATTGAGGACAGACCCTGCCACTAGGGACTGTGGGGGTGGAAACCTCTGGGAGAGTTAGCCCAGGCTCCTGCATCTCACAGGGTCTGCTGCTCAAAGCCCTGCCTGCCAGCAGGTGACACAACTCTGAGCTCGGGCTCGTGACGCAGGGCTCACTTTGAGCTGAGGGCCACACTCCCCCTCCTCCCAGGGCGCAGCTGGCTCCTCTCCCTTCTCCTCCTGGCTTCCATCTCGCTCCTCTTCAGGCTTCTACAACCAAGGGGCCGGTGCTTTAACCCACCCCACACCCTGGAAAGCCTCCCGGGAGCGCTCCAGGCCCATGCCAAGAACTCGCATCCATTTCCCGGTGAGTCGCATCTCCTTCCGCATGGTGAGAGCTGGACCTGCCTTCTTCTAGACCAGGCCGAGAACTCGGTGCCTATAGAGAGGGGCATCGCCCGAGAGCAAGGTGGGCAGAGGTGGGGCAGCGGGGGCAGCAGGGGCTGCTTCCCCGGGAGGCCAGGCCCCCGAGAGGCACGGAGGGCTGCCTGCAGGAGTCGGGCGCTCTGCCCAGGGCACTGCTAGGACCTCTTACGTCTTGACTAAGGGAACCCCTCAGTTGGGTTGAATCTCTGCAGTGGCCAACGCCCAGGGGCTGGAAGTGCCCCACGCCAGCTGTGGCTGCGGTGTTTAATCCCTGTGGGCAGGGATGGGGACGCCGTGGCAATCACCTTCTGATGCACAGAAGAGAACGGGGCCCAGAGGGAGTGGCTGCCCCACGGACGCCTCTCAAACAGCTCAGCCCCTCCCCTGAGGCCTGCGGGAGCCTCTGAGCCCCTTACAAAAATGGGACCAAATCTTCATCATCTCCATGTGATTTTCTAATGTTTTTTGATTTATTTTAAAGGTGGAGAGGCAGAGAGTGATCTTCCAATGGCTGCTTCAGTCACCAAATGCCCACAGCTGAGCCAGGTGGGAGCCAGGGGCCCAGGACTCGGCCCGCGTCTCCCGCGTGGGTGCAGGGGCTCAAGTACTTGCTGCCTCCCCGGGTGCCCACGGGCAGGAAGCTGGAGTTGAACGCAGAGCCGGGATGGAATCCAGGCACCCGACAGAGGAGGCAGGCATCCCCCTGGCATCGTCGCCAGTGCACCACGTGGCCACCCCACGGCCGGGTTCACAGCCACCCTCTGCCCCTGCACACGCGCAGCCTGACACAGAGACTTGCAGGAGCAGCCGAGTGACGGTCACGAAATTCAGAACAAGCGTCAGAGAGCAGGCGCCAGGGTCCCGAAGCCCTTGCAGATCCGTGTGGATCCACTCCACCAGCCTCCCCACGCGAAGCCCCAGAGGGAGCCAGACGTGCCGACGACCAGCGAGAGGATCCGGAAGAGGCACCGCGGCACTGAGGCTGTCTGAAGCAATTTCTTCACACCAGGGCCCCGCGGAGTCTTCACACACCATTGAGCCCATCCGTTTTTATCCGGCGTTTTATGCACCTGTCTGGCCAGCCAGGCACCTGACACTCGCGGCAGTGAAATGACTCTGTCCTGGTCCCCCGCAGGGCTGGGACGAAAGGCAGCTCTGTGCTCTGGAGCCCCTGAGAACATCAGACATCCACACGCAAATCCAGTCTCGGCAGCCACGTCCTGCCACACGCGTGGTGAGAGACAGCCCTTTCACTCCTCCTCACCCACTCAGCTTGCAAAGAAAGTCACCGTGGGCTCAAAGCCCAGCCACTGGGCTCTGCACAGAAAGCCACCACCACAAGAAGCCCCTACAGACCCCACAGCCACGATGCTCAGACCAGGCCTGGGCCTTAGCACATGCGATCCACGTAACGTTCCCGGGAAGCAGGCTGGGAATGGGAAACGCAGGCCAGTGCACTGCTTTGTCACCCTGGAAAGCCGGCTACGCAGTGGACAGCAGCACAGCACGGCACGGCTCGAGCCTCTGTCCGGCCTCTCAGTCCTCCCCAACACCAGCAGTCGCGTCCACTCTGGCCAAGTCCCTGATGTCCCCACGTGGGTCCCAAGGAGGCACGCCCTGTCTTCAAGGCCAGAGAGTCACCACTTCAGGCTTTGCGTGAGGGTGCCCCCGGGGACCAGCCATCACACGACAGAAGCAGCCACAGGACAGCCAGCCAGCAAACAGGCCTGGCTGTGTTCCAACCAAACTCGACGCACGAAACCCGACAGCGGCTGCCTTCGGGGAACAGCCACAGGAGGCTCCCTGGGGAGCTAAGTAGAGGCATACGCCGGCCTTTGATGGTTGGTTAAAGCTGGCCCTCAAAATGCAATGTGACTCGAACTCAAGACCCTTCCCAGCTCCGGCAGCCAGCACCTAGGGTCTGCTTCAGCTGCCCACAGGCCACTGCGGAGGTGGCTCCGAGGACAGCCCCAGCCACCCCTGCCCGTGGGCCGTGGACGAGGCAGTGGGAGGCCTGATCCGCCGGGTGCATCCAGGGAACACAGCTCGAGAGCGGGTGCCTTCGCAGGATCGTCCCCTTGAGAACACGGATAGGAGGCTTGGTCTGGGGCACCCAACGTAAGGAATTTGCCTGCAGAACGTCCCCAGGGGCCTCAGGAGGACGTCAGCCACGCGGGGCTCAGTGTCCGCTCCCCACAAGGAAAAGAACCTGTGGCTTGTGGAGGGCGGGAAGCCCCAGGTCCCAGGATGGGCACAGGCGGAGGGACGCTGTCCACTGTCTCCAAAGGGCTCCGCCATGCCTTGTGGGGCGCCCGTCTCAGGAGGGGCACCCCAGCTCCTCCCCTTCCTCACAGTGTCCTCCACAGCCCACCAGCCAGGTCCCCGGTAGCCATCAAATGACACAGCACGAACATCTTTCTGATGAACACAGCCGACCCCAGGCCAGGCAGTCCCAGGCCAGGCTCCTCGCCAGATGTCGGGGGGATGGATGATAATGAGGTCACCTCCGGAGAACAGACCGGCCCCCAGAAAGGAGGGAGAAACCCCACGTCCTCCTCTCCCCCTCCAAAGTCAGCAGCGAGCCCCATCTTTGAGCTCTGCAGCCGGGGCCTGGCCCCAGAGCCCGGGAGCACACGGCTGCCGCCTGCCCGGCAGGGGATTGTTCCTGCTAATTTAGGGGCTCTCTTTGCTCCTGGTAACTGCCACTGTGTACTAATGGGCTAGGAGTCAGCTGCCATCCCCATCATGAAAAATTATACGCAGCGTAATAGATGGGGCAGACGGATCACGCAGCTCGGTGTGAATCGATGGGGCTTTTATGGTTCTGTTTGTGGTGCTTCCTAGTACGATCAGGCCGTGGAGACGGATGTGGAGGGCGGCGACGCATCTCCGGGCTCGAACGAGGCCGGGAACACAAACCGGGGGAGGGCTTGCTCGTCCTGCACGCGGGGGCGGCAGCAGCCGTGCCCCGAGTGCAGAGGTGAGCGGTGACATCTCTGTACTCCTGACAGCTCGTTTTAGGACACGGGGGTCTTGCACGCCTGCGACTCGGGAACCAGGACCACAGGTCATGGGCTCCAAGGACGCCTGTCCTCAGGGGTGTGTGTGGTGGGGGCAGAGGACCCGGCACCCTCAAAGTGCCAGTCCCGCCACGAACAAGCCACCCCTCCCTCCGCTAACGCCTTCGGCTGCAGCTGCTTCAGCGTCCGGGCTCGCTCAGGGGCCAGGGCCCGGCAGGCTGACGGGAGCAGCACCCCGATGCTGGTGGAAACAGGCACAGCGGGCACACCCGGTCCTCAGCCGGGGCTACAGACGGGTGGGCGCCGACGGCCATCTACAGACAGACCGAGGGGGTTACCAGGCGCCAAGAGGGCCGCAGGCTGGTCCCCCGGGCGGATGAGACGCCGTCTGCCCACGCTGGGGAGGGCGGGGCTCAGGGGCTCAGCTTTGCCCCGTGCAGGGAAGGCGAATGCAGAGGCTTTCGGTGGGGACAGCGGGTGATGTCTGCAGGCAGGCGTTCCTGGCCGTCTCTCCCGGAGCAGGGGCGTGCATCTACAGCATCTGGTGGGCGGAGGCCAAAGTCACTGGTGAGGCGCCCACAGCACACAGACCCCTCCGAGAACTAGGGACCTGGCCCCAGACCTCTGCAGAGCCGGGCATGAGGAGCCTGGTGTCCCACGCCCCCCGCCCCGGGAGCTGCTCTCTCGTTTGCTCCGATCCCTTCCTCAGTTGCAGCAAGCAAGGCCAGGAGGGGCTGGGAGGGGCCGGGAGGGGCGGGGGGGCTGGGAGGGGCCAGGAGGGGCCGGGAGGGGCAGGGGGGGCTGGGAGGGACTGGGGGGGCAGGAGGGGCCGGGAGGGGCGGGGGGGCTGGGAGGGGCCAGGGGGCCAGGAGAGGCCTGGGCTGCCTTCGCAGCCCTGCAGACTCATCACGAAGCGGCTGATTTCCTGGGCAGGGCACCCCCCCCAACACCCGTGTCCCTTGCTCACGGCAACACCACCAGGTGGGCCTGGAAGCCCCCTGAGTGCACTGGGAGGTGAAGGGACCGTGCACAGTGGATTCCAGGGGTCCCCAAGACCATCCGTGGGCTCAGTCACTCACTGCAGGGGCTCAACAGCACCCAGAAAAGCTGTCCTCACGGTGACGACTTAGTACAATGAAGGAGGTGAATTAAACTCAGCAGAGGGAAGAGGTGCACGGGGCACAGCCTAGGAGAGAGCAGGCACCCTCCGAGGAGGGCCACGGACAGCCAGAGCCTCCCCGCAGCGGCCGGAGACGGCACGCACGGAGGATTGCCAACGCCGCAGCTCCCCCGAGCCGCCCTCGCGGTCCACAGGTTCAGGGGCTTGGTCGTGCAGCGGTGGGTGCTCGCTGGATACCACGTGGCCCAGGGGCCTCAGCCTAACTTATAGTTACAGCTGGCCTGGCCCAGGGCCCCAAGGAGGCGAGGACGCTGCTAGCAGGCAGGACAGTCGGGGTCTACAGGTCACCGCCTGGGAGCTGGGCAGGGGCATGGTTAAGACACCGTAAACACCCGGTGTAGACTCCAGAGCCCAAGCCCTTCACCCACCTCCCATGTAGCCCCTGGGAGAAGGGCAGCCCTTTCGCCACTCGAGGGTGGCCAGCGGACCTGCAGCGTGGGCTACGGAGCAGTGGGAACCTCCACACACACCCTGATGGCTACCGGCCACCGCAGGGCCCTGGAGCTGCCGCATGTCCCCGGACGCTGGGCTGCCACTGCAGGGCTGCCCACACCACGGAGCGAGTTCCCTGCCCCCTGGTGGGCGCTGTGAAGCCGAGGATGCGCCGCACCACAGAGGGAGGCCAGGGAGAGTGGGGACCAGGCCGCCGGCAGCCAGCTCCAGGCCCCAGGCGGGCACCGCCCTACTTCTCCTCTGAGCCCCATCTTCTCAGCCAGAGCCGGCCTGCTCGCTGTCCACCTGAGGGGCAGGCGCTGCACGCTCACACCCGGGATCCACAGTTGGGGGTGGCCGGGGTCAGCAGGGGGCTGACCAGAGGAGGCAAGGAGCCCCAGAGCCCTCACCCTGTGTTTGCAACACCACAGCCTACCGGACAGCGGACTTCAGCACCATGGCCAGGACTGCACACTCTGCTGGCCCCAGAGACAGTGGACACTGGCGTGGAGCCCCTGGGTAAGGGACAGCCTTGCTGCGCTGGGCTGAGCGGCGTCCCCCAGAATCCATGTCCCTAGAGCCTCAGAGCGGGACCTCATCTGGAAACGGGGTCTTTGCTGACTTGACCACTTAAGGTGGCATCCGTGTGGGTCAGTGTGGGCCCTAAATTCCCCAGCTAGAGTCCCTACAAGTGACAAAGGAGAGAGACGGAGAGGAAAGCCCATGTAGACGGGGCAGGCACTGGGGTGTGGCAGCCACGAGTGTGCAGCCCCCAGCAGCTGGAGGAGGACAGGGAGAACCCCTCCTCAGAGCCTGCAGGGAGAGCAGGGCCTCCCCCCTGCACTGTGCACTCAGCCTCTGGGACGATGGTGGCCTCTGTCCCTTGCTGCTGGCCCAGGACAGCAAGGTGTTCGTTCGCTGGTGCAATCGCAGCAGGTCCTGGAGGGGTTCCTCTGAGGCTGTGTGGGCTGTCGGCTCCACGCCTGGCACACAGGGGCCCACGGTGAACACAGCGCTGTCAGCCTCAGGGGGGCCCTGGGGCTCCTCCTCCGAGCTGAGCCCCAGCCCTGCGGGGACGCTCGGATCCCTGGGAAGGCAGAGGAAGGTGGCCTCAAATGCAGCCATGCACCTGTCCCACCCTCCCAGGGTTCACTAGCGCCAGTCACACGTGGAGCGGTGAAACGGAGGCCAGAGGGCTCTGGCCCTCTGCCTGCTCGTGTCAATAAAGCTTTATGGGAACTCATTCAAGCCCATTCATTGCACATGGATCCCGGCCTGCACGCAGGGGCCTAGTGGAGTGGTCAGGACAAGCCTCACACATTGACTGCTGGCTCTCACAGCGCCAGGACACGACCCCGCCCTGGAGGACCCAGGATCACCCCGCTGCAGGGTGTGCACCACGTGGCGGGGGTCAGACGGGCGGCCCTGGCTCACGCACCCCTCCCACCGCGAGGCCCCCGCGGCAGGGCAGGTGGAGCCAGCGGGCGTTCCTTGCAGACAACAGGAAGGCTCGGCTAAGCAATTTCTGAATTGAATTTAATGGCTGTGAAAACGGGTGACAAATGGAAGCCAGGGCCGTCCATCTGGTCGCTGTGACTCACGCCGAACATCGTCCAGCTGTCAGCAGTGACCATGACGCCGAGCAGGGCGGAGGGAGTGTGGCTCCGGGCCTGCAGAGGCCGGGGACTGGCGGGCAGGCGGCACCTCCCCCAGCAGCCAGGCCGGGCCTGGGGGGGGTCCAAGCCCCCAGGCAGGAGGACTCAGGTGTGAACTGCGCAACCCCGGCCCCCATCCCCAAGCTCCGTGTCCTCACTGCAGAACAGGAGCCCGGAGCTCAGCACTGAAGCGGCGATGACTCACTTCTCTCGCCGATTCCCTGCGGCGTTTGACTCTCCACAAAGGATGAGGGCTCGGGCCGCATGCTAAGGCCAAGGAGAGGTCGGGGGTGTGGGAGGGGGGACCCCAAGTGCTGCCCATGAGCAAGGGAGGCCTTGGACAGCACAGGGGCCATCTGAGTCCCAGAGGCCATCCCAGGCCTGTCTGGCAGGGGTCAGCTGTCCAGGCTGCTCCCAGGGTGCGGTGGGCACTCTGGCCCTGCCAGCAGCTGGATTTAGCCCAGAAACGGTAAAGGGACGAGGCTCCCAGGCCAGTGGTGTGCCCACAGGTGCCCCAGCCTGTGCAGAGCCGAGGGGACCCGCCCCCTGGAGCGCAGGGCGGGACCGTGCAGCCCCCCTTGTAGCCCTGCAGGCATGGCCAGCGAGGGAAGGCACCCAGGTCGGGAGCCTGCACACAGCGGGGCTCTGCCCTGGCCGGGGGCACAGTGGACTCCACACAGAGTCTCAGGCCAGCACCTCAGAGCAGGACAGGACTGGGCGCCCTGGCTCAGTGTGTGACCCAGAGCACAAACTCAGACTGCGGAAACGCTGGGGCCGATGGCTGTCACTGTCCCTTGCCAAAAACCCTGCCGTGTTCAGATCCCATGCCCACGGGACCAAGCCCATTGCTCTTTGCATTGTGGGGTCTCTTGAAAGACACACCCCCTGGCCCAAGGACGCCGTGCACACCAGGAAACAGGACCGGATTCTAAGATGTTTGCTCCTTCTGGTTCCAGTCCTGGGCCCTGACGTGATGATTTCCAGGGATGTGTCAGCCAGCGCTGACCCTGGCGCAGGACGGGCGACCTTGAAGTCAGGGCACAGGAAGGAAGGGAGGCGCAGGGGCGCGGTGTGGCCCGGGCAGGAGTCGCCTCCCAAACCCCCCAGACACTCGAGTCCCAAAGTCCTAAATTAACAGGCAGTGGATCGGGGTCATGGACTCGGGCGGAGGCTTGGTCCAGTGTCAGCGTCTGCACCCGGGCCTCTGGGAGGTGACTGGCTTGGGTTCGAGTGGGGTCCCAGGACCAGAGCAAGATGCTTCCAAAGAGGGACCCCGCCGAGGAGGAGCTGTAGCGTGGCCCCCATGCCCTCTGCTCCTGGCTTCCCAGCTGCTCCCCCTCCCCAGGTGCTCCTCCTCCCCAGCTGCTCCCCCTCCCCAGCTGCTCCCCCTCCCCAGGTACTCCTCCTCCCCAGCTGCTCCTCCTCCCCAGCTGCTCCCCCTCCCCAGGTACTCCCCACTCCCCAAGTGCTCCTCCTCCCCAGCTGCTCCCCATTCCCAGGTGCTCCCCCTCCCCAGGTACTCCCCATTCCCAGGTGCTCCCCCTCCCCAGGTACTCCCCACTCCCCAGGTACTCCCCACTCCCCAGCTGCTCCCCCTCCCCAGGTGCTCCCCACTCCCCAGCTGCTCCCCCTCCCCAGCTACTCCCCCTCCCAGCTTCTCCCCCTCCCCACTCCCAGGTGCTGCCCTGCCCACAGGTGCCCCAGCCTGGCCCTCCTCAAGCTTCATCAAACACTTGAGCCAACGGGGCCGAGTCTCGGACTGTGAACCTGCACAAGTAGAAGCCAACACAGACCTTCCTCCTGCCCGAGTCTCCTCCCATGAACTTTACTTAAAGTAGCAAAAACCCAGTGACTCAAGAGCCCTCTGATTGTGGCCATGGCCAGGGAGCAGCTCAGCAATCCAGAGAGAAGCCCTGAGCCGTGGCCCAGGCACGGGGCAGCCGTAGCGGCCGTGCGAGTCTGTCTCCCAAAGCCATCTCCAGATTCTTCCGTTAACTGTGTTCAGAGGCGGAGCCACTGGGAGGCGGTTAGGATCAGACGGAGCCGCCAGGTGCAGCCCCCATGACAGCATCAGTGGCTCTGTGGGGGCAGAGCTGGCAGCCTGCTCTGTCCAGCCCTGTGATGCCGCCCCCAGGCCAGGACGCCCCCCACGGACACCGGACACATGCCCTCGGACCTGCAGCTCCCAGGGCGTGAGCTGGAAACCTCTGCTCTTTGCAAATGACCCAGCCTCGGGGACCTCCGTGTAGTACCAGGAGATGGGCTAAGCCTGCGGCGAGCCGGGCCGGGGCGAAGCCGCTTGGCCTTGCATTCCCAGCTGAGCTGTTGCTCCCGCCGCCTCCCAGGCTAACGGCACACAGCCTGCAGACAGTGCACAAAAAGCCCTGAGCACAGCACGGGGTGCGGGGCCGGGAGCGCTCCCCGCTCCGCCCTGCGATCCCGGTGGGGGGAAGAATGGAGCCCAGGACTTGGCTGCAGATGGAAGCTGCCCCCGCGGGGAGGGCAGCCTGCACCAGGATGTCCTGGGGGAGCCACACTGACACTGAGCAGCCGGGGACTCCTGCAGTGCGCCCTGGGCCCCGCATGAGGCAGGATGAGGACGCGTCTCCCTGCTGTGCCCCAGGAGCTCAGATGCCACCCCCAGATGCCCCTCCCTCATGTCCCAGGGGGACAGCGTCGAAGCGCGACATCTTGTCCCCAGAAGGCCCTGCCACACAGAAAGGTGCCGTTGCCTCCGTCCACACTGTTTGCTGAGGACCTGCTGTGCAGGCACAGGTCAGCTCCTGAGGCTGCCGTGGAGACAAAAGCAGGCCGGGACTCCGGCCAGAGCCAGCTGCAGCCCTGGGGCTCGGATGTAGACACCAGCCGACCAGCCATTAGAATGCACCTGGGGGCCGGTGCTGTGGAGCAGCAGGTTAAAGCCCCGGCCTGCAGCACCAGCATCCCATATGGGCACTGGTTCAAGTCCCAGCTGCTCCACTTCCGATCCAGCTCTCTGCTATGGCCTGGGAAAGCAGTGGAGGATGGCCCAGGTCCTTGGGCCCCTGCACCACGTGGGAGACCTGGAAGAGGCTCCTGGCTCCCGGCTTCGGATCGGCTCAGCTCTGGCTGTTACAGTCAATGGGGCAGTGAACCAGCAGAATGGAAGGTCTCTCTCTCTTGCTGGCTCTGCCTCTCTCTGTAACTCTGTCCTTCAAATAAACAAAACAAAATCTTAAAAAATAGAAAAACAATGCATCTGTGAGCGAGCCGTGATGACCAGAGGCACCGAGAGGGCCAATAACGGAGCCCAGGAAGCTCAGGGAGGGGCCTGGGACCTGCTCCTGGACGTGACACGTGGCCTGGCCTCTCCAGCCCTGCCCTTGCCATGACACCAGCGGTGGTCGCCTCTGGGCTGGGCCAGCATGGGGCCCTGTCTCCGTGAGAATGTGGCCAGACGGCCGCTTGCCGAGCCAGGGCCTGCGGCGGCAGCTGCTGCGCTCCCTCCCAGGCTGGCCACAGACACGTGAGTGCGCCCAGCAGTCCGCTCGGGACTGGGACGTGCTTGCATGTTGGGGGCTGACACGCTGACGAGGAGGGGCGAGGCCTGACTGTGGCAGGACGGGGGAGGGCAGCCCAGGAGGCTCCCAGCCGGCAGCATCGCTTATAGGACAGAGGGGAGTGTCTGTCCCCCACGACCCTGGGAGGAAGCAGCCATCAATTCCGAGAGCCGAGCGCATCGGCCAAGCCCGGGGCCGCCTCCCGTCCTCGCCACCTCACGGGACCCCGAGGCGACGCAGCCTCTGGGTCCAGCTACTCCGGACCACTCCACGGCCGCCTGCTTCTCCCACAGAACACGCCGGGGACGCCGAATGGTCCCAGGACAGCGGAAGCAAAAGCTAGGTTCATTTTGGGGCAAAATAACATTGAAATCCGCACGCAAATTTTCCATAATACACATTTTTCAGCAACTTGTTGAAGACCCCCTCCCCGCATAGGCACAGATTTTAATTTTTTTTTTGCACCAAAATAAACTTCTTTGAATTTTATTCTCCAGGAATTTTTTTTTTTTTGACAGGCAGAGTGGACAGTGAGAGAGGGAGAGACAGAGAGAAAGGTCTTCCTTTGCCGTTGGCTCACCCTCCAATGGCCGCCGCGTCTCCAGGAATGTTTTGAAGGCCCCTCGCCTGTGTCTGATCCGCCTGGGGAAGGGGCTCCTGGACACAGTGGGAAGCCGGGAGCCGCCACCTCAGGGTCTGTGGTCTGCGCCTTCCCCACTCCGGCCTCCAGGAGCACCAGCATGGCTGAGAGGAGGATTCGGCCCGGGGAGGCCGTTACTGCTGCTGGCTCGCGGCTTGGGCAAGGCCCTGCTCCCTCCAGAGCGGGGCTGACCGGGACACGCTCACCCCCCCCCCCCACACACACACCCCGTGCTGGGCCTGGGCTCCAGCTCCCCGCTCTGCCGTGTGGCCGCCCACTCCTCCGCCCTCCCCAGCTGTCCCTGGCTCACTTCGGCTGGCTTCTTCTGGCTCAGGCCCCCAGGTGGGAACAGAGGCCACACCGCCGCCTCCACGGGAGAGACACAACTCCAGAACTTTCTGCTCTGCCCATGCAGCTCAGTCAAGCGCCCAGAGCCCCTCCCTCCACATCCGGCCACCTTCGACATCTGACCAGGTCTCTGGTCCCCTGCCACGCAGGTGAGGTGGGGCCACCTGATGGTCCCCGGCCAGCGCTCCCTTGTAGGACCCTGAGCAGAAGCGAAGAGCTGTTCTTGTCCCGTCGGCCTTCCCACCCCTAAGCCCTCAGCGTGCCACAGCCAGCAGCAGCCCCCCGCCCATGCTTCCTCCGGGTCCCCTCCCTCCCCCCGCCCCCACCCAACTCCTCAGCTCTGCGAGTCCCGCCCAGGCCCCCACACCCATCAGGGAGCCTCTCCCACCCCCCTGGCTGCCAGCTCTGAGAGGGGGCCCAGGTTTGGACTGAGCTGGGGGGCAGAGCGAGTCGGCGGGTCCAGCCTAATCCTCCCCAGTGAGCAAGGGCCAGAGCCACAGTCAGAGTCCCACCCAGGGGCAGTGTCGGGGGCAGGCAGGAGGGACACCGCCCGCCACCCCGCACTGCCCCGTGGTCCGCTACAGCCTCTAAGCAGCGGAACGTCACGGGGAAGTTCAATGCCGCTTTATGGGCGGGAGGGGCAGGGGAGTGGAAGAGGCCGGCTTCCCAGGGGTCCTCGGAGCTGTCGGAGGCTCCCTGGGGGGAATGTCATTACAATCAGCACAGCTGCTGTCCTTATGCTACTGACAGTCACTATTAAAAACCGTAAACATACACAGACGCATGGGAAAGGCCCCTGGGCTCCTGGCACCCTCCTGCCTGGGGGGCGCCCCTGGGGAGGGGCAGGCATCCGGTGCCTCTTCCCCCAGAGGATGGGGGCGGGCACCTGTGGCCACACAAGGAGAATGTGGGCGGTCACTGCTGCAGCTCTGGGGTCCGAGGGCAGGGGCCTGGCCCAGCACCGCTGGGGTCCCTGCACCTGCCCACAGCGGCTGCTGCGGCGTGCAGGAGAGGCCCAGGCCGTGGGACCACGGGCACCGCCCCACAACACCAGGCTCTGGGTTGAGATTGGGAGTGGGGGGCTTAGGGGTGGGAAGGCCGACGGGACAAGAACAGCTCTTCGCTTCTGCTCAGGGTCCTACAACATCCTAACTCCTGTTGCCAAGAAGGGTTTTCCAGGCTCAAGACAGACGGAGTCACAGGGGACACACGGAAGCAAACATCCAGACGTCGCAGCCAGCCAGGGAGGGGCAGCCTTGACGGCCCTCGTGTTGGGACACAGCACAGGAAATTGCGGTCTTCCCCTCCCAGCACCGGCTCCCTGGAGGCACCACGGGCTGGGCAGACAGACGGAGGCTGACAGGGACCCTCAGTGGGGGACCCAAACCCTCTTTCTGGTCCACAGAATGCCAGCGTCGCTGCTCACAGAGACAGCGTGAGTTCCGTCCATGGTAGGGACAAGGGTCAGCAAATGCCCACAGGCCGCACGGCTCCCTCTGCGACCGCCCACTCTGCCCTGCACACAGCTCAGGACCAGGCAGAGACCCCTTGGAGCCAGGGATGCAGAATGACCCAGAGGAGCCACGGGGTAGACCAGACACATGGGGGGAGGGGTCTTGGGGCACGGTCCGCATGGACGGTGATAGGAGTCCCAGAGCTGGGGGGAGTGGGCATGGCCACGTGCCAATCAGACCCTAGTCACGCACACTGAAATTCAAATTGTGAACAATTTTCTCGAGGCAGAAAAGCCAACACTCAACTGTGCAGAAAGCCTCCTAGCTGGGGGGGGGGGGGGGGACACAGGTGCCGGATGCCAGCAGGATGTGGAGCCAGGGCATCTCGGACACAATGCCCAGCACACACACGACAGCACCAGGGTGCCACCTTTCCCAGCAGAGCGACGGGGACCTGGGCCTCTGACTGTGGCCTCCACACTGTCCCCTGGAGCCTGAAGCCCCCAGGGGCTGGAGCAGAATCCAGGGGCAGCTCCGGGCCACCCCCAGCCTCTCCGGACAGCGCTGCCTCCCATCTGCTTTCCCACCGCGGGCAGGCGGGATTCAGCTCAAAGCCCACACTGGGCTGGGTCTCTGGCTGGGTCAGGGCGAGGGCGAGGGGCAGCCTGGCGTGGAGGGGAAGGGCGGGATGGTCGCAGGCACACACAGGCATGGCAGACTGGAAGGAGCGGCACCGCAGGTCAGGGCCTGAGAGGACACGGTGCCGCTTCCTGCTCTCCTGGACGAAGCCCCTCTCACTCACTGTGCCCCCTCCCGCCCCCGCTGAGCCGCAGCCGCGGGCCACGGACGGCGGAAGTGAGTGCACCCCCCCTCATCCCGCCAGCGGCCTTCCTGCCTGAGCACCGGGGGGCTCTCACCGCTGGCCAGGCTGTGCTGGGCGAGGCTGGGTCCTCCCGAGCCTCCCAGTGTCCCACCGGGTCCTGTATCGCTGCCATTGTCTCCAAACGGCGACAGAGCAAAGGCCTCTCGTGGCCGATCCACTCCCCCGTGGCCCACTCCGTCCCCCGGGGCTTGGACACAGGTGTTCCAGCCACGGCCAGCGTCAGCCCCAGGCCTGGAGAACGGGACTGCAGCTGGGGCTGAGCTAAGGGGGCGGGTGGGGGTGGGGTGGGGTCACAGCGGGAGAGGGAGGCCCCGTATCCAGCACGGCTGGAGTCCTCATGGGCAGACAGAGGCAGAGGGAAGGTGGCCGCGGGAAGACAGAAGATGTGGGAGGGAGGTGGCCATGGCCACGGGACACACGGAGCCACCAGACGCTGGAGGAGCCCCTGGACACCTTGGATTCAGGCCTCTGGCCTCCTGAACCACGAGGGGAAAAATCTCTGGTTTTTAATTTTATTCTTCATCTGCTTAAAAGGTGGGGCTAGGAGTGAGGGGTGGGGCTGGGAAGGAGAGGGAGAGACAGGCAGAGACAGAGAGACACAGAGAGAGATCGATCTTCGGCAACAGCCAGGGCTGGGCCAGACCGGAGCCAGGAGCCAGGAGCTCCATCCTGTCTCCCGTGTGGGTAGCGTGGGCCATCGCTCTGCCTCCCAGGTGGGTTAGCAGGAAGCTGGAAGGGAAGTGGAGCCGCCGGCTTCCAGAGGCGCTGGGACAAGGGTGCAGGCATCGCGAGCAGCGCCTCAACACCTGGGCCGCGAGCCCTGCCGCTTCTGCTGTTGAAACCATGCGGCGTGCAGAAGTGGCGGAGCCACGGGAACCAACACAGACGGCGCGGACGGGCATCTGGGGACCAGGCGCCTGTGTCCCCGTGGACGGAGCTCCCTGGAGACGTGGGCTGGGGAGTGACTCTGGGCTCCGTCCACACTGGCCTCCCTGTCACGTCCACGCCGCCCAGCCTCGATGTCCCCTCAATGTCCCCACCAGCGCTGCCCCCACCAGCCGTGCAGGGGGCGCCCACGCAGCCTCCTCTGTGGGACTCGGGAGGCGCGGTTCGTGCTGATCGGGGTGACTTCTCATTCTAAGCCGTGAAATGCTATTTTGGGTCACGACGCAGAGTCAGCCTTAGAATGGGCTTGGAGTGGACGATGCGGCAGTGTGGCCCCAGCCACAGCTGGTGAGCATGCGCCCCCCACCTGTCTGCTTTCCTGCCACACGCCAGGTGCCGCGCTGGCCCATTCGTTCTGTGGCACCTTGCTTGCTGCGACTGCCACCATAATCTCACAAGCTACGTGGAGGAGGGTGAGCCTGGTCCCCACCCCCCACGCCACGAAAGACAGATCTGAGTCCTGGCCCTGCGAGTGGGACCGGATCCGGAAACCTGGCCTCTGCAGACAAGATTAAAGAGCCCGATCATCCCAGACGGAAATCCAGGGTCGGGTGTCCCCGTAAGAGCAAGGGGGAGACCTGGGACACAGAGGGGCCCGAGGACGGCCAGGGGATGATGGTGGCAGGGACCGCAGTGCTGCTGGGGCACCTGGAGCCACCGGAAGAGCAGGGCCCCCCCCCCAGCGCCCTCAGAGGAGATCGTCCCTGCCGACTCCCTCATCTCAGACTCCGGCCTCCTGATCTGGGTCGGCCCACACCGGGCTTCCAACGCCCCATGCGTGGCACCGTGTCGTGGCAGCCACGGGAAGCGAGTGCAGTTGAATTACTGCCATGGTTTTGCAAAGGGGACAGTGAGGCTGAGAGGCCCATGCATCCCGCTAAGCGGTACACCCGCCTCCCACCCCCACGCTCCCTCCACCAGTCCTCACCCCCACAGCAGAGGGAGGTGGGAGAGCACTCTGGGCTCAGAGCATGTGGTGCCCGGAACTCGGCGGCCTCCCTGGCCGGACTCCACCCCCACCCCACTACCCGCGGCCCCCGTGGACTCAGCCAAACACACAGGTGTGCTCCACGCCTTTAATCTCCCGTTCACTGCTGGGAACTCCGGGGCATGCATAATTCATCCTGGAGCATCCGTCAGCCTGAGAGGTGCACACCGCTGCCGGCAGGCGGACGAGGGCAATGTCGTCCCGGTGGACGGACGCGCAGAACCCCGGCCCCCGGCCCGCACACTGTACGGAGCTCCCTTGTCTCCTGATCAAAGCATCCCAGAACTGCACCTGCGGGGGGCGGGAGGGGGCGGGCAGCCTTACCCCGAGATGTGCCGAGGAGGACAGCAGAGCCCTGGACACCTGTCCCCTGCCCTGCACACGCCGAGCACAGGCGGCTGAGACCCGAGGCCCGAAACAATTAATTTAGGAAATCGTCGTCCTGCTCTCTGCAGCGAGCCCCAGGCCGCGGAGGGCATCTCTGGCGACCACTTGTCGCTACTCGTTGCTGCGTAGCTTGATTGCGCCTGATTATTCTGATGATTTCGGTTCCATCCATGCAGGGGAGGCACCAGCACGGGGGCTCCTTTCTGTCCCTCGGTCCCCAGCGGGCGCTGGCTTCGGGGTCCTCTCCTGGGCGGCAGGTCGGGCCTGAACCGTCGGCCCCTCAAGTGCCCATGCGCCAGCCCCTCTGAGGCCCGAAGCCTCAAACCCACGTGGGCTCCGCTTCCTCTCCTCGCCTGTCACTCACTGTTGGCCCCACCCACGGGCAGGTCATCACACTCTGCCTGCTCCTGGTAGCGGTTTTGTGTGTCCACGCTGTGTGTCCACATACCTGTGTGTGCCTGTGCACATACAGCCAGGCTGTGTGTTGTGTGCACACAGCTGGGCGTGAGGGTGTGTGTGCATGAGTGTGCCCATATGTGCATGGATCCATGTATGTGTATATTCCATGCACTCATGTGGATGTGCACAAGGACATTTTTGTACGTGTCCAGCTGTGTTGTGTGCACACGGCTGGGCGTGAGGGTGTATGAGCACATGTGTCCGCATGTCCTAGGCAACTCTGTGGGTGTGTACATGGGCAACTGTGCCCGAGCACCTGTGACTGTGTGTTGTGAAGGTGTGCGCACAAGTGTGTGTGCCTGCACCTCTGTGGCCTGTGTGCTGTGTGTGCCTGGCTGGGGGGGAGCCCCCATCTTAGCCTACACCCTCCCTCGCTGTCCGGTTGGGTCAGGCCCGGCTCCTCCTGCTCGGGCGCTCCCCACAGCCCTGAGCAGCACGCTGTCTAACACAGTCAATAATTGCTCGGGTGATCGATGCATTGACCTTGGACCCATCGCTTACGTTCTCAGCCCACTCATCTACCGGAGGGAGAAACGCGTGACAGCGCTTTAAAAATCCGACGCATTGCACAAGCGGAAGGTTCCGCGCGGGCGCCGCAGCAGGGCGGGCAGCTCGCACCAGACGCAAGACTTCTGCCATCAGCACTCGGGAGCCTCGGAGCCTGCACGCGAGGGCCGCGGCGGCTGGGGCCGGCTTCCCTGCCCACAGAACGACCCAGGCCCTGGGAGGGCCAGGCGAGCGGCACGGGTAGGGTCCCTGCAGGTCGTGGCGACTCTGACCGGAGTGGGCGCTCTGCACCTCCCATGCCAGGCCCTCCACGACCCTCCCACTGGACCCCAGCTTGTCCCCAGCATTAAACCGCCCCGCCCCTTCCCTCCCGCCCTGCCCTGCAGGCTGAGCCAGCAGCACTGTGCCGGTGCAGGGCCCGCAGCCCCGCCCTCTCCTGCAATTCTGCCATCAGGCCTGAGTCAGCAGGCCAGCGTGATTGAAGTCAGGAGGCCAATTACCCCCGTCGACTGTGGGGAGGTGCGCAAGGAGCGGCTCTGGCTGAGACCTCCCGTAGATGGGGTTGAGCCAACCTGACCTTCACCGTGCAAATCCCTCCCAGCTGCACAGAGCACTTAGCGCTTCAGGTCAGAACGTAAAAGACAAACTCTCGGCGGGGAGCGGGGGAGACACCGGAAACGCAGCTCGGCCCACGTGGTGCTGGGCTGCCAGCCGTCTCAGAGTCTCCTCGCCGGGCTGCTGCCGAATGCGTGAGCCCAGGAACGGAGGCCCGCGCACGTCCGTGGCAGGCGTGTGCACGCAGTCAAGGGAAACACAAAAAAGTCCAATTCAAGCACGTGGGCTGCTTGCGTGGGAGATCCACAGAGAGCTGGACCCCGTCTCCGCCTGGTGCAGCAGCTGGGGAGTGAACCCGCGACGGGAGGCCTCTCCCTGTGTGTCCTTATCCCTGCGTCTCCTTTCAAACAAAAGTGAACATGAATGAACATTTCAAGAACTTAGTAGGAAACGGACTTGAAAGTCGTGGTGGTCTCCCCCGGAGTCCCAGGCCCACGCAGCCTTTGCCGCAAAAGGGTTCAACGCCAGAGTGCACGCAGCACTCGCGTCTCACTCATCTCCCTCAGCCTGGAGCAGCTCCCCGGTGCCCCCACCCACGACAGCCACGAGCCGGGCAGCCGTGAAGGCCAGCGACCGGTCACTTTGCGCAATGGGCTGCAGCTGCGATTCCCGGAGTCTCCTTGTGAGCGGCCGGGTGACGAGCGCAAGGGGAGATGCGGGGGGCCAGGCTGACTCCCGTACGGCTCCCACCAGAGGTGCCCCTCGCTGGCAGGGACGGCCACTGCGTCATGCCCGCCCCCGTGAGCCCCAGCATGTTGTAGGAGACGAATGCAGGGAGACGGACAGTCCCCGCTCACCCGGGACCCATCGCCGCCCTGTGAGCAGCCGAGGCCTCCGCCCACCGACGTCAGAGCCCAGCTTTCGGGAGCCGCCCTTGGCGTCCACCACGCGAACGCCTTCCCTTTGTCTTCTCTCGGGTCCCACCACTATCTTTGCTCCACAGAACTCTGTTCTGCTGTGTTTGTTTATTCGGGGTGGGGGAGAGAGCGTCTGGCTCACGCCCTGAACGTCTGCAATGGAGCCTGGAGCTCGGTCCAGGTCTCCCACGAGCTTGACAGGAACTCAGGCAGCTGAGCCCTGACGGCCTCCCGGGGGAGGCTGGGACCAGGAGCTGCTGCTGAGAACCAGCCCGGCACCCCGAGGCGGGATGCGGGCATCAGCGTGCCTAGGCCAGGTGCCGGCCTGTGTCTTACTTTCTCTGCAAACGCGCTCAGCTCTGTCCCGCTGTCACCCTGCAGAGCGGCTCCCTGATGCCGGGGGCACTAAGACCTTCCAGGCTTGGCTGCGGCTTCTCTGTCCGTCAGTCCTGGAGTCAACCACCCAGCAGACAGCCCGGTGCCTTCCGTGGACAATGTTGGTAAGCGAGGCCCACGTGCCTGGGTGCCGCTCCCAGGACATGCTCAGAATGCTGGCACTGTGCCAAGTCCCCCATGAGCAGAGCGGAGCCCCCACCCCATGTCCTAGTCAACAGGGCCCTCGGAGAGAGATCCGGCTCAAAGCTGGGCCTTGGCTCACGTGGGTAACTGGAGACGAGGCTCCATTGCGTGGCAGTGGCCCTAGATCCAATCCTGGTATCCGTGTCAGAGGGGAGGCGGCGAGCGAGGGCCATGCAAGCTGAGGCAGAGCCTGGGGAGATGCGGACACACACAAGGCAGGCTGGAACCGGCCCACGGTGGCAGAGGCTGGAGGAAGCCCCAACCCAGAACCTGCCCGCCCCGGAGCTGGGAGGCGTCAGTGTCCCTGGCTTTGAGTCACTGCTCTGACTCGACTCGATGGCCGCAGGAAATGGAAGCAGACAGCTGCTGCCCCCGACCCACCCAGCACCGTCGGGCTCACCCTCCCTGTCTCCCTGGAGCCCATTCCTCAACCCTGTACGAGGCCGAGGTCGGCCCTGCCAGGCCCCTGCCTGGGGTCCTCCTGCACTGTCCATGGGGGGGCTTAGCAGGTGCACAGCCCACACTCTTGGGCTCAGAGGCCTCGCTGGGAGGAAGCCCCGAGCCGGGACACCTGGCCTCACCCTGCAAGAAGCCTCGCTCACTGCAAGTCCTTTCCTCTGTAGCTCAATCTAGATAAAGCACACAGGGCATGAACTCAGCGCCTTGGCCACAGCACCCTGTGCAGCCATCGCCAACATCCATTCCAGACTTTCCCAGCTCCCCACACCGAGACTCCTGCCCGTTCGTTCAGCACCGGCTCCCCACCCCCTCCCTGGAGCTGGGAAACCCCGCCCAATCCTGCATCCGGGACCTCACGGTGCGGAGCGCCTCCCCACACTTCTTTTTGAGTCTGGCTTCTCTCTGGCGCATGTGTCGGAATCTCCTTCCTTCCCAAGACGGACGCAAGGAGAGACGGCGCCGTCCGGCCGTGCGTCCATCCGTTCCCACCTGTGTCTGCTGTGAACCCGCTGGGGAAGCGTCTCGTGGGAACCCGGCTCTCAAGAGGGTCTCTGAGACCCCCTCCTTCCTCCAAGATGGAGGGGGATCCCTTCCAGGAGGGAGACACTGCAAATTTGGCCAAATGCACGGTTCAGCCTCCCAGGTGAGGGCCACGTGACCGAGCCACGCTATGCCACGCGGCACAGAACAGAAGCCAAGGCGCGAAAGCCAGCAGAGCGCGCGGCCTCTCCCCCTCGTCTGAGGGCGTTCTTCTTAAAAACGTGCGCCGGGGTCACTTCGGGGCCCGGAGAGAAGCGGAGACACCAGCCGCCGAGAGGAACCCCAGCCAGGATGACTGAGTCGGAGGGGGAGGGATGCGAATGACTCCCTGCCTCTCCGGGCTGACTTAAGGATCTGCTCAAAATCAAATTAACTTTTTGACTTATTTCCCCGAAAAGCTCAGAAAGCGGCACGCGGGCCTGGCGTGCACACCTCGCTCGACGGGGACACAGGAGGGTCGGGGGACCGGGCTCCCAGGGCACCCGCCGGCCGGGGCGCCCACAGCGGGGAGCTGCACATGCCGGGCTGGCAGGGCCGCCCCCCCAAAGCTGCCCACCCCACAGCACGAGGGACACCCTAAAGTTGGCGCAAAAACAGGATTAAAAGAGGAAGCTCACGCTGGTGCAGGAGCGGCTGAAATCCACGCACAGACTTCTCGTCACGGGCGTTTCCCGTGAGCTCGGAAGGCCTCTCCCAGCTGCGTGGCCAGCGCGGAGGCTGGTTCCCGGCGCCACGGGGAGCCAACATCTCACCCAGGAGTGATGGAGAAGCAGGCTCCCGGGAGGGAGAGGGGAGCAGGAAGGCCCTGCCCCCCCCCCAGCCCCCAAGTGTACCCTCCCCCATTCCCACCGGTAAGGGTTGAGCAGGACCCGTCCCCCAAACCCACGTGGAGGAGGAAGCTCTGAAGCCCTGGTGCCCGTGGTGGGTGGGGGAGGGGGTCTGCGGGGGTCGCGGGGGCTGCCCTCTGACGGCGGGTCTCTGACGTCCACCCTGCTGCTCGCTCCTGCACACCCGCCCTGAGGGGCCGCCCGGCCCCAAACCGCGTGCTGAGTCGGGCTTCTCTCTCCTGGACATCTCAGTTAAAGGGACAAAAGGCGACTGGCACCCGCCCCTCCATCACAGGGAGTGACTGACTCCCGCCCCTCCGTCATGGGGAGTGACAGCCCTCAGGCACCCCCAGGCCTGGGCCCCAGATGTCCAGGGGCCTCTTTCTGGCTGACCCAAGTCAGGCCACACCCCACCCACACGTCTCCCGTGATGTCCTGACTCCCTTGTCTCCCCCTGCCCAGGTCCTCATTCCCCACGGAACAGGAGACTGCAGACTGGGCCTTGGCGCCTCCTAGCACAACCTTGAGATACCCCCATGTGCTGCCCATGGCTGTCAGCCCCGGCCAGCCCCTCCCACTGCAGCCCCTCCTCCACTCAGAGCTGGCCCCACCCCTCCCAGTGCACCTCCTCCTCCACTCACAGCTGGTCCCACCCCTGCCAATGCATCCCCTCCTCCAATCACAGTTGGCCCCGCCCCTCCCAGTGCATCCGTTCCTCCAATCACAGCTGGCCCCGCCCCTCCCAGTGCATCCGTTCCTCCAATCACAGCTGGCCCCGCCTCCCCACATCACTGTCCCCCAGTGCTGCCTACATCCCTCCTCCCTTCCACTCCTAACTACCTGTCCTTCTTCAGAGCTCCCCAAATCCTCAGTCAGTTCCTTTCTGTTAGATGACCCCCACAACGTCCTGTACGTGGACCCGCCACAGTTCTTGGGGATTCACGGGTTCATGAGAACTTTTGGGAAATCACCCCTGTTGGCCGGGCATCGCCACAAGCACAGGGCTTGGCCGTGCTCATCCCGTGTGTCCTGGGCGCCCACAGGTCAGTACAGACCCAGGCACAGGCGAGTGGATTCGTGGGACCCTTGGGTGGTCCCTGCTGTGGCCGTGGGGCAGGTGTCTTAGCTTGGGGTCCTGACCCAGCCCCTGGGCGTCGAGGGGCTGGGGGTCCTGGGTCTCAAGGCTCGGGCTGTGCCAGGAGGAGCGGCTTTGCCCTGCAGGGGAGGGAGTGACCCGGGGCAGCGCCAAGCCCCAGCACGTGCTCTGCTCCAGGAAGGCTGTGAGAAGCCGAGCTCTCGGCCACCCGTGACCCTCACCCCTGCCACACACACACACACACACACGCGCGCGCGCGCGCGCGGAGGCCCTCTGTGGCCCAGGGCGCAGCCAGGCAGCTGATTTCTCTAATTACCCCAGAACCCATGGAAACGCCCTCAGCCCTGACGCTGTGCAGCCCCTCAGCCCCACAGCCCCCCCGGGTCTCGGGAGAGCCACAGCCGGGGGAGGGAGAGGTGCCCAGGGTGAGAGACCTGAGCCTGGATCAAGGCACAGCTATTGTAGACTGGGCTTCCATCTTGTAACTCGGGCCTGACCGGGTCCTGAACCCTGAGCCAAAATCTCCTAAAAAAGAAAATAAAACCCCTTACGATAAACTCTCCTAGCAACAGCCGATCAACAGAGAGCAGGAAACAGCGAAGTTCCAGGGTCTTCCACACCGCTAGGGTGACTGACTGATAACATCCCGAAACCTGCAGTGTGCACGTACACCCTAGGAGCTCGGACCCTAAACTTCAGCCAATCATAAAACGACAAGTTTAAATGTAAAATATGAGCCTATCAGATGCTGTACAGCCGAACTTGTTTGTTCAACTGCATAAAAACCCTAACGACCTTACTGCAGGGGCCGCCGATCCAGCCCAGCTGTGCCTGGTGCAGACGTCGGTCCAAACTCCAGTTTGAAATAAAACTCTTGGGTTTGCATCAGCCTGGGCTCCTGGTGGTCTGAACTGGTGGGAATCTGACACGCCGGGTATAGCAAGGGCTGGTGGGAGGGGCTTGTGCAGGGGCAGGGCTGGGAAGGAGCAGGCGGAGGCACAGCCTTGGGGCCGCCCATCTGCGGGGGTCCCCGCCTCCCAGCCCTGGGCTCCCCCACCCCCAGCCTCTCCCAGCCCGGGCCTGGTCTGATGAGAGCCGCCCGCCCCCCACGGCTGCTCTGCCCACCTCCTCCGCCCAGAAAGACACCACAGCAGGGCAGGGAGCGACCTCGACGCCGCCGTCTCCACTTTGTTCCCCGTGTCACGGGACCCAGGAACCGTCTCCACTCTGCACGGCATGCCCCCCACCCCCCACCCCTGCTGTGACCTGGGCGTGGCTCCGGCTCCTCCCACAGCTTCAACCAGGACACTGGCTCAGGGAGGCCCTGCCTGACGGGGGCGTGCGAGTGAACCCCCCCAGGACCACCCAAAGCTGCCACGTCCAAGTCCACGGGCAGGAGAAGCCGCTGTCCTCTGATGTCAGGGTGGCAACTGCCACACTGAGGGTGCCGCCCACCCGCTCCCCAGGTGCTCCATCCACTCCCCAGGGGGTCCACCACTCCCCACATGGTCCACCCACTCCCCATGTGGTCCACCCTCTCCTCATGTGGTCCACCCACTCCCCACATGGTCCACCCACTCTCCACGTGGTCCACCACCTGCCTGCCTGTCCACCCCCTCCCTGCCCATCTACTGACTCAGGCCAGTTTCCCCCAGAAGCGAGCTCACAGACGCACCCACAGTCACTGCTTGACACGCTGGCTATCTCGGTGGCCCCCGTCTGGGACGGCTGACCCCTAACCTGAGCCATCACAGCAGGTGACACGTCCAACCGGGAGCGCTGGGAGTCTGCCCCGAGCTGGGCCTCACCAGCCCTGTGACGGCAGGGGGAAGGCTGCGTCCTCACGCGCACGCGGCTGGGGGCTGCGGGCCCGGGCTGCTGTGCTCGCACGACCTAAGAGACCCATCCCTCCACTGCCCCTCCTGCAGCCTCCCCCAGAGCAGCCCTGCCCTACTCAGAAGGAGGAGGTGTCTCTCCACGCACCACTGCTGCTAGTCAGAAGGAGGAGGTGTCTCTCCGCGCACCACTGCTGCTAGTCAGAAGGAGGAGGCTCCCAAACGCCCAGGAGCAGGACAGGCTCACACCACCCCTCTGTCTCCAACACGGCCAGGGGAGGAACCCTGGTGGCAGGAGGGGGTGGCAGGGCCCTAGGGAGTGGCACGGGGAGGGGAGCTCCCGGCCCCTCCCTTGAGGAGTGGGTGGGGACCCCAGCCTGGCACCATCTGAGCCCAGGGACGGGGCGGGGACAGCAGTTCTCCCAGGAGCTGGGTTTCCCCAGACCTCTCTCCAGACACAGCCGCATAGGTACCACCTCTGCAGGCGGAGCCGTCTCGGAGGGGGCGTGGCTCTGCCGGGACACCCGGGTGCCACCAGCCGAGCCTTCAGGCCACAGTAACCAGAGCCACCAGGTCTCCCTCTGCTGTCCCTGCAACTCTAAAGGTTCCAGAGCTTTTCTGCGGGCAAAAACCACCACTGCCCCTCCCCCAGACCCCTCCACCTGCCTCCTGCCTGTCCCCAGCCGGCCCCCCTTTAAACGCCTCGAGGGCACTTCCTGGCGCCGAGAGCAGGTGCAGAGCTCCGGTCAGGACAGCGCGTGCAGGCGTCTGAGCTCCTCAGCTACTTGAAGAAGCTGAATGCAACAAAGAACACTCAGGGGCTCTCGAGGGAAGAGCGCCGCGTCTCCCGCGCAGAGTGAGTGACACAGGGGACAGCCAAGGGCGCAGACGCCGATTCAAGCTGAGGACGAAAGAAAGGGAGGGCTGCAGGCAACGTGCGCTCCAGCCCGGCAGGGGATGCCTGGTGCAGGGCTGGTGGACGCTGGCCCCAGCGTCTGCACCTCCCGTGCCCCTCGGGGTCCCCGGCTCCACGCTGCACCTGGCCACCCTGCACAGGGCAGTGGGGCTGCCCCTCCAGCAGGCGCAGCTACAATCCAAGCAGCGCCCCAATTTCATGGGCTGGTTAGAATCACAGGGGAACAGCTTGGGGTGCAGCTGCCATCAGGGGGGGATTGGTGTCAGTTCTGGGCACCCAGCCCCCAGCCCACGGGATCCAGGTGGACGGAACCGGGGTCGAGGACCCCTGGACGCCTGCACAGAGAGGGCAGCCCCTCCCTCAGGGGCTGCCGAATCCTGGTGCTGGTGGAGGAGGGAGCGCGGGGCCGGGGGACGCTGCCAGCCCAGGTCAGACGCGGGGGGAGCCAGGCTGCCGACACCTTGGCCTGGCAGTGCCGACCCCAGGAGCACCAGGGTTGGTTCCGGCTGCTCGGGCCACGTGCCGGCTGCTCTTGGCTGCGGCAGCCCCGTGAGCCACGGAGGAAGAAGCCACAGCTCCGAGGTAAGCCCATCCCCGTGACAGCCAGGGCCTCCAAGGGCCAGCACGCTCCCCGGGGATGCTGACCACGGCCGAAGGGCTGGGACCCCCCCACACCAGTGGTCCTGTCTCTTCCTCAGCCCCGCCCACCCCGTGGTGGGATCCCAGGGACTTGTCCCAGCCTCCCTGTCGCAGCGCCAAGTCTCCACAGCAGCCCGGAACCTTCAGGAAGGCGGGAGAGCTTGGTCACGCTCCTGCGTCATTCCCACGGGCAGCCGGGTCATCCGTGGCTGCGGTCACTCTCTCTGGCAGCGCGCACCGCCTGCAGCAAGGACACGACCCCTTCCTGTGCCGGGCAGCCCCGCCCCCGCCACGCAGGCCTCCGATCGCTGCGCCCCGGCGTCCCCCCGCCCCTGTCCTCACCCTTCCCCCGGGTCCATCACGGTGCCCGCACAGAAGTCGGCAAGGACAGTAGCGAGGCGCTGGCTCTCCTGTAGGCGGTGGCCAGCGTGTCCCGCCGAGAGCCACAGTGAATCTCAATCTGAGGTTCCTCCCGTCTGGGTTGGGCCAGGTCTCAGCCATGGCAACGCGGTGGGGGCAGAATGGACATGAATGGGAGGGGCTGTGTCCCAAAAAACTTTTTTTTATTAATAAAGTAAGTGCAGGTGGGGTCAATACTGGGGTGCGGGAGAGAGACAGAGAGAGATTTTTCCCGGCAACACTTCCTCCTCTCCCCCTCGCTGGCCTCTGATGGCTGCCCAGGCCCCTGTGGAGGAGAGGACCCGGGCAGCCAGGGGAGTGGGGAGAGGAGGGAATAGGGCCCCCTGGATCCTTCAGGGGCACCCCAAGGACCTTGCCTTGGCCGGGCTCTGGTCCTCCCTGGGCTGGGGCCACTCGCCCACCTCTCCCCTCTGCCCTCTTCCCTCTGGGACCCCCGGGTGGTCCGTGGCCACCTCCCCAGAAGCCTGTCGAGTAGAAGCTCTTGCCCCCCAGACACCCCCAGGGGCCAGTGTCACTGAAGTGCTTGGTGGCCCTACCCGGGGACAGCAGCAGGTCTGCATGCCAGACCCCGCAGCCTCTGAGCTTGGAGACCGAGCCGGGGATGGGCTCCCACGTGCGGAAAGGCCCTTGGGTCTCTGGCTCTTTAGGCAGTGAAGAAAGGAAATGAGAACAGTGGGGTGCTGACGCCCTGCCCTCTAGAGGGCACTGTTCTGTGGCTCCCTCCTGTCCTGCTCTGGCCGCAGATCAGGGCTGCATGAGCGTGGTCGGGCCAGCCTGCCAGGTCCCCTGCCACACTCTGGACAGCCCATGCTCGAGGTCCGAGTGAGCAGTGACACCACCCACCACCCACAGGGGCCGTCACAGGGACCCCCGTCCCAGCTCAGACTCGGGAGCCCCCGGCAGTGGTGAGCGGCTCCGGGCTGGGAGCAGTCTCCACACGTGGGACCCCGGTGTAGCAGGGAGCCCAGCAGGCCAGACAGGAAGGTCACCTCCACGGCAGAGCTGCGCTGGCACCGATCTCCCGGGAGAAGCCATACGCGGCAGGCCGGGCTCGATTTGGTGAGCGCTGCCCCGTGCACTGTGCTGGGGTGGGGTGTGCAGACCCTTGGCAGAGAATCCCTGCCCTGTCTGTGCCTCAGGGGATCATCGGCCCCATTCAGTTGCCGGAAGGGGCGTGTCCCTCCTGACCAAGGTCCCCATGATCTTCCCAGGGCTGTGCAGGGGGCAGAGACCCAGACCCTGTCTCACAAGGCTCACGAAGACCCTGGACTGTGGGGGTCCCTGTGTGTGGAGGTCGTTGGCCCTGGGCTCGCGTCCACGTCCCTGGGCCTGTCTGCATTAGGAGAGGTCCCAGTGGGCGGCCTGGATCCTGAGGACGGATGTGGGGGGAGGATGAGGTAGGCGGAGGTCCCGGATGCAAGGACCTGCACCTCCCCCACTGCAGGTGGGCACAGAGCCTCACAGGCAGGGCCCCGGGGGGGAGGGGCTGCCCAAAGCACTTGAACCCCAGCGCAGGGGGCGTTCCACAGACCGCTCTTCGGGAGCCGCTTCTCCAAGGGCCCTGTGGCCAGAGGCCCCTGCAGGGGTGGCCCTCACCGTCCCTGAAGAGGCTGGGGACAGGGACCCTCCCAGAGCCATCAGGGGCAGCGTGGCTCTGCCCACCCCCGATTCCCGATGTCTGCCTCCCAGCCAGGGAGAACCACTTCTGGTCCAGGGTCCCGGGACGCCCACACAGGAAGCAGGCGATGGTGCAGGATGGGGCTGACCCCATGGGGATGCCTCCAGATGTCCACCCTAGGGACAGGGCCTCCCGGGAGGCACACTGGACTGTCACCGTGGCTAACACTCCTGGAAGAGGCTGGGGCTCCGTGTACCCCCCAGGCCTGCGCTCCCCTGCCTGTGGACGCCCGACGGCTACTGCAGGTCCTTCTGAGTCTGCCTGGGCCCACAGCCTCCCGGGCGGCCCACCCGGGCCAGGGTGGGCTCTGCAGGGCTTCGGTAAGCACGGAAGCAGCCAAGACCACAGCCACCATGAGCATCCAGAGACAGCACAGCTTCTGTCCCGCACGGAGCCAGCGTCAGCCAGCATGTCAGACGTCCCAGCGGGTGAGGCTGCACGGGAAGCCGGCCCTGGGCCTGCTCACAGGGCCATCAGGGAACAAGTGAGCAGGGGCCTGGGTACCTACAGGGTCGCAGACAGCACGGGGTCATCAGCGCGTCTCCCCGGCATGTCCTCGCATCACCTGCCGGGCACTGCACGGAGATCCAGGAGAGCCACCGGGCATGGTGGTGCAGGCTTAAGACACTCGTGACGTCTACACCCCCATCGGAGAGCTCCTTGCAGTCCCGGCTGCTCCAGTTCCCATCCCGCTTCCTGCTAATGCGCCTGGGGGCAGCCACTGAGGGTTCAAGTGCCTGAGCCGTGGCCTCCCACGCTTTGGACTCCAGGATGGAGCTCTAGGCTCCTGGCTTCCCCCTGGCTCGGCCCTGGCCTCTGCAGCCTTCTGGGGAGTGAACCAGTAGATAGAAGATCTCTCCCCCACTCTTGCTCTGCCTTTCAAATAAATAAGTCTTTAAAAAAAAAACTAAAAACAGTGGAGGAGGGTCAGCTTCCACGGCAGGTGCGCTCACAGTGAGTCACTGAGGACTTCAGCCTGGGCACCAGGTCCTGCTGTCCTCCCGCAGGGGAAGTGGCCCCGCCCCTTACCCTGGGCACAGAACCCACGCAGGCCTGCGGCTGGCTCCTGGGCTAGCTCTGCCTTCCACAGACACGGACAGAACGGCACGAAGCAGTGGCTGAACGCCCTGGTGGACTGCGGGGAGGATACAAAACACAGGCCGCCCTTTCCGGACACAAGCACCATGCGATTCCCCACGGGGCCGGCACGTGGCCCGCATGCGTCTTCGGGATTCAATTGGCAACGCTGGAAGGCTCTCTGTGGCACTTGGCTTCCCCGGGCAAATGCGGCCCGGCTCGGAGCGACCTCGTGGGCTGGAAATGACTTCCGAGTTGTGCAGCACAGAGGTGGAGACCCTTGGGGTCACAGGGCACTGCTGGGACACGCCGCTGGCTGCCATGACAGCTGGGGCCTGGGCTCCAGCTCCGCCCATTCGGTGCCCTCGCCACTGTGCCTGTGGCAGATACGGCTGCCCTGCGGCTGATGGGAATTTCTGGAAAACACCTGTGATGCTGCCAATCCCAGCAGAAGGCGGGAGTGTGTGAGACCCGCTGAGCCCTGCGGCAGGCGAGCCGGAACCAGACGGCGCATCCATCCACGACACGTGTGTCAACCGTGACTTGGTCGGGTCTCCAGAAGCCGGCGGAGCCCTCAAGCATCACTTGCTCACTTGCTCGGACTCGTCACCCCAAAGTGGTGACTCCAAAGTCCAGGCCACGGCCGCCTACAGCTCTCCGCATGCCCAGTCGGCTTCGTGACCAGCCTGCTCCCCGTGGCCAGTGGAAAGGGGCGGGGCCAATGTCCCCCGCACTCTCCTTTGACCCGAGAGGACAGTCCCACCAAGGCCACGGACCCAGCCACCAGCCCGAGGGACTGCGTGGCAGCCACTTGCAGGGTGGGCGGAGCTGGAGGCGGGGTCTCACGGCCGTCCTCTGCTGTGTCCCCTCCCGGCCCCGCCCAGGTCTGCACAGGCTCCGCCCACCCTCTTCCACCTCCCTCTACTCCTGCAGGGTCCGTGCCTGGTTCCCGGGGCCTCCCGCCGCATCCAGCACCACGTGGCCCTCCCCCGTGAACCGCCTCGCCTCCTTGGAACCTGAGTTGGCAGAGAGACAGGCCAGCGGCCGACCGAGCCGCGTCCCTGCCGTCCTTGCTGTGACTTCTCCCTGGTGCAAGGGTGTGTCCCTATCGGCCTGGCTTTCCTGAACAGGTGGTTAGACACCTCGCAAGGAGGGCAAGGCCGCTTCCTGCCGCCTCCCTCCCCAACCCGGGGCCTGGCGTTTTACTATCAGCTAAGTATAGACTGACGGTTCATTGGATAATTGATCAAGAAGCCGGAAATTCTCAAACGATTCCGGCTGACACCATGGAAGGAAAACTCCGATGATGGTTTTCCGTCCAATATTTAATCTCAGCGCTCAGAGCCGCTCCTCTGTGAGAGCATGCAAACCGGAAATTCAGCTCACGGCGCGTCAGGCATCTGTCGCCAATCCGGTACTTTGTGCGATGCGTGATGTAGGACAGATCTCCCTGAGCTGCACCCGGCCCCTTTAAGGAGACTGGGATCAGCTACAGAGGGTCGGTCAGGGCCCGACGCCAGGCGGCCCCCGGCACACGGAAGGTTAGGATGGGCATCACGGGGTGCAGGAGCTCAGCCTCCCCGTCCCTGGCACACTCCTAGGAGGGGAGCCAGGCCCTCGGGGAACCAGGGCGTGTGAGAAGCCCTGACCGCAGTCCGGGGGAGCGGGGAGCGGGGGGCAGTGGGCGGGAGCTGAAGGGAAGAAGCCTGAGACAGACTTGTCTCCCGGCCAATCAGAGGCTGTGATGAGCGGCGCGTCTTGTCTCCCGGCCAATCAGAGGCTGTGATGAGCGGCGCGTCCATCGCCGTGGAGCTGGGTGGACACAGAGGCCAAGCCGGCTCTGGCTCTCCGTCGCCCTGCTCCCCGGTGCCCTGAGACCCCCGTCCTGGGGACTGGCCGTGCTGCGTCCACTCGCAGGGTCTCCGTGAAGACCCGGGGGACGGCCTCGCTCTGGACAGCGTCCAGGGTGTTCAGCTGCCCCCAGTGTTCCTCGCTCTTTGCTGCTCTGACCCCAATGAAGCCCTCAAAACATCGAGGCCCATGAGTCATTGGCTTCCAGTGTCTTTAAATTAAGGACAGAGTCACCTCCCTGCAGCCAGTCCCCGACGACTTTGTTAAAACAGGCTCAGCGTTCAAATCTCCGCAGAGGCTCTCACAGAAGGGGGAGGGTCTGCCTCTCCTCTCCACCCACGCCTCAGCCCCTCCCGCTCCCATTCTGGTCAATGCCAGGGCCAGTGTTGCGGCACAACGGTTAAGCCGCCACCTGTGACCCCGGCATCCTATAAGGGTACAGGTTCGAGTCCCAGCTGCTCCTGTTCTGATCCAGCTCCCTGCGGATGAGCCTGGGAAAGCAGTGGAAGATGGACCAAGTGCTTGGGCCCTGCACCCACATGGGAGACCTAGAAGAAGCTTCTGGCTCCTGGCTTAGGCCTGGCCCAGCCTTGGCCATTACGGCCGGCTGCAGAGTGAACCAGCAGGTGGAAGACCTCTCTCTTTCTCTCCCCTTCTTTCTGTAACTCTTTCAAAAATAAAGAAAGAAATCTTAGGAGGAGGAGGAATGCTTCAATGTCTCGAGACTGGCCCCTGAGTTGGCCAGCCGGGGTCCCTGACCGGGTCAGCGGGCTGGGGGATGAAGACAAAGGGACTAAGGGACACCAGCCTGTCGCTGGTGAAGGTGTTCTGACCACAAGGACAAAGCAGCGTAGAAATCATTCCTGGACACGCACGGGTGAACTCCAGTGCAAAAATTACCAGGCCCGGCTGGGTGGCATCACTCATCCCATCCTTGACCCCAACACCACACAGCCTAGCCCCACAGGGACAAACTGAATGACAATGGGGCCCCCGGGCTCCCCAGCCCCTCCTGGCTGCGCCTCCTGAGAGATGGGGAGGGCGTGAGACTCGCTGAGCAGGGTCCGACCCCTCTCCCGAGCGCCACCGTGCGGAGGCGCCCCGGCCCCGGCAGGCCTGCAGGCGTGTTCGGCGGCAGGCGTCGGGCAGCGCAGGCCCCCAGCAGCTCGCCGTGCGGCCTGCAGATAACAGCTCAGGAAGGACTTCCTGCCTCTCTCCGGGGAGACCTTGTGATTCGGGATTCAGAACATGATCCGCAGGACGGAGCTGAGCTGGGGCCTCCGCTCACGGCCTCGAGCGAACTCACCCACGTGACGCTGCCCTCGGCCGGTGCCCGAGAGCCGAGAGCCCAGCGCTGCTGGGCACCTGCGCCCGGGGATTTTCCACCCACTCCAGGCCACTCCCAGCCGGGGCCACCCGCGCCTCTGCAGGGGGCACCAAGGCCGGGAGGGGGGAGGCCTTGAGCTCTCACCAATGACCCTTAGAGCTGGCGGCAGTCAGCACAACCATAGCCATGACCACGGCCGTCATCACCGTCACCATCTGCTCCCCTCCCCCTCACTGTCACAGCACCGACACCACCATGATCATCACCGTAGGACACGTGTCCATCACCACCCCCACCACCACCCTCACCATCCCCACCACCACCCTCACCATCAACACCATCATCGCCATAGGGCGCATGTCCATCACCACCCCGATCACCACCCTCATCATCATCACCACCCTCATCATCATCACCACCATCACCATCATTGCCATAGGGTGCATGTCCATCACCACCCTCATCATCATCACACCACCATCACCATCATCACCACCATCACCATCATCGCCATAGGGCGCATGTCCATCACCACCCCGATCACCACCTTCATCATCATCATCATCACCACCATCACCATCATGACCATAGGGTGCATGTCCATCACCACCCCGATCACCACCCTCACCATCATCACCACCACCATCATCATCACCACCATCATCATCATCACCACCATCACCATCATGACCATAGGGCGCATGTCATCACCACCCCGATCACCACCTTCATCATCATCACCACCATCATCATCATCACCACCATCACCATCATCGCCATAGGGCGCATGTCCATCACCACCCCGATCACCACCCTCATCATCATCACCACCATCATCATCGTCACCACCATCATCATCGTCACCACCATCACCATCATCACCATAGGGCGCATGTCCATCACCACCCCGATCACCACCCTCACCATCACCACCCTCATCATCATCACCACCATCACCATCATCACCATAGGGCGCATGTCCATCACCACCCCGATCACCACCCTCACCATCACCACCCTCATCATCATCACCACCATCTCCATCATCACCATAGGGCGCATGTCCATCGTCATCACCACCAGCACCATCACCACCCTCACCAGTGCCAGCACCGCCACCCTCCGGCATGGGGGGCAGGAGGCCCATCTGCGCCATCCTCGTGTGCCGGCACCGAGCACTGGGCTTGCGCCGTCCCGAGGAAGCTGGCAGAGGGCTGGCCTTCCCCTTCCCACGGAGGCACAGAGAAGTCAAGCAGGCGGTCGGAGCGCACACAGCTCCCACGCGGGGAAGCCAGGCCTGGGAAGGCGGTGGGAGCCTGAGCCGTCCCCTGCACCGCAGTGCCCCCATCCCCCCGGCCACCTTCCTAGGGCAGCTGGCCCGGCTGTCTTGCCTGCAGCTGGGACTCCCGAGGCCCTGCCGCGGTCAGCCCTCCGCCTCTGGGAGGGAAGAAACGTCACTTCCGCTCCCAGCCCAGCGTCCGGAGGCCCCGCTGGTTCCTGCATCTGCTGAGGCTGAGGGTGACTGAGGGCCGGTTACACCAGGAGAGAGAGACAGAAGCTTCCTGGCTCACAGAGCCCACTAGCAGCCCGAGCCACCTGCTGAGGGCCAGCGCCCAGCCGCCCAGCGGCCTCCCCCAGGTGCCACCGTCAGGCCTGGTCTGCACCCTGCATCCATGCACTGTAGCATCGCTCCCCCGGGCACAAGCACGAGACTCGGGGGCGAGCCTCTGCCGCGTTTGGGGGCGACTGCTGCTCTCGCTGAAACCGGCCCTTCGCCGAGTGTGCAGGCTGTGGCGCACCGCAGCGCCCCTGCGGGATGTCAGAGCGTCCGGGCCCAGCGAGGCCTGAGCTACGTCCCCACACTGCAGACAGGAACAGCCCGGTTCCAGGGGCAGAACCCCAGCTTGACCGCTCCGACAGCCTCCCACAGCCCTAACAGGGCTCCAGGCTGGAGGGCAAGGCCGGGTGGGCCTGGGTCCCCGTCCCCCGACACCGCAGCCCTGGCCTCAGAGCACTGCACAGGTGTGCGCAGGGACCGGCCACCGCCCGCACGGTCGTGTCCAGTCACACGGTCCACGCCGTGGCCGAGCCTCCACTCTGCTGCAGACAAAGGAGACCTTCCCAGGGCCCCACAGCTGCAGGCGGCAGACCCCGGCCCACCGGGACCACGGCCTCGGAGTGCACGCCCACCACAGCCACACGTGCGGGCTCCCTTACCACCTGGGAACCTGTCTAGCGTGAGCAGTGGTCGCAGTCCACAAACGGGGGGGCCCAGGTCCACCTCTGGGGCCTGGTGCTCTCACCCCACCCAGGCAGCTTCACCTGTACACTCCTGCCTCCCCCACCCGCACCCCAAGCCCCTGCACCTTCCCTTTCAGGACAAGGAGACCACACAGCCTGCTGGCAGGAGCCCAGGGAGAGCTGACCTCCTGTGTCATGAGCCAGTTCTGCCTGGTGTCTAACCGGAATATCTCCTGCTGTGTCTAACGCACTTCTGCAGCATTCGCGGGGCTGTGGCGCACCCGGCCCTGAGAATCCTCTCCGCATTCCCTCTCCCGTGGCTGCTGGGGACCGTGCTCAGCGCCCAGCGAGAGTGGCCGGGTGTGCCTCCTCCCCATCTCTGCCGGCCGCCGCGCCCTCCAGAGATAACATTCCTCTGTGTCGGAAGCCAGCACACATATTTTCCCCCCATTTAAATTTGTTTTGCCAAACAAATTAATCTAGCACCAGATTATATTATGGAAAACCATAAATCTTTTCCAAGATAAGCATCTGTCGCGTTGGATTAGCAACATCCAATGTACTGTGAATTAATTTGCTAAGCCCTATAATGTTGTCCCGGGCGTTTAACTTTAGTAATAACAAATGTAATTTGCAATCAACGGGAACTCATGTTCTCATCCGTGCCTCTGTGGCAAGCGCCGGGCACCGAGGCAGTGATGGCAACCCAGAGGAGCCCTGGTTTCCACCGGCGCCGACGCCGATGCCGACACCGGGGGAGTTGATCGCGGCAAAAGCAAAGGCTGCAGCCAGCATGGGGGGCTCTGGTGCGGCTGTCTGGAGGGAGCTCAGCACACAACGGGCAGGTGGGGGCCGTGAGTCTGCGGACCTCGGGGCCGGCCGGGGCCCACGGGCAGAGGCACAAGGAGCCTCGGGTGGGGGCGACGGCAGGGGACCCAGGCTCCGAGTCCCCTCCCCCAGGCTCCAGTGGGGGCAGGAGGACGTCTACACAAATGGCAGCGCACAGGGAAGGTTTCAGAGCCGGCGAGTGCAAGTGTCCTGGGGCGGGGGCAGGGTCACAGTGCAGAAGGGAAGCCGGAAGCCATCCCTCAGGAGCTGTGTCCCCAAGAAACGCCCCAGCCCAGCCCAGCCCAGCCCTGCACTCCGGAGATGCTCTCTCTCTTGTTAGCTGCCAGGCAAGCTCCCCTTCCGCCCCGCCTCCACCTTCCCCACCAATGAGGCCACGCCAAATCCTGGCCAAGCCCACCGGCCATCCCCCTGCAGCCCGCTGGGCACAGAGCCCTGAAGCTTTCTGAAGACCCCCCACCCCCACCCCATAACTCCATCACGAAGCTCTCTGACGCCGGAGGTGCGGCTGGGGCCGCGTCCGAGTCCGCAGGCCACAGGCACGGGCCCCGTGGTCGGGGCACCCTTCCCGACCGCACCCAGCCCCGAGTCAGCCAGCAGCCAGGGCCTTACCTGACGTCTCCCCCAGAATCCGCGGGGGCTGGATGTCTTTGCCATTGCTGCCGGGACTGGTGGGAGGCTCCATCGTGCTGACCCCACCCGGGGTCCTTTTCCCGGGATCCAGGGGCTCGGTGACCCCCTTGGTCTGCGGCGGCACGGAGGTGGCCGTGGCGGTGGTGGTGGTGGGAGTGGCCACTGTGGTCTTCCGTGTCTGGACGATGGCGACCGTGGTGGGGCCGAACACGCCCGGGAACGTGTTGGACTCCAGGGCCTCCTCGTCCCCCGTGGGCCCCCAGGCGATGAACTCCGTCTCCGTGGTGGGCCGGCCGCCCCGGAAGTCAAAGCTGCTGAAACCCAGCCCCTGCACCTGCCTCCTGGCCCTGCTCAGGAGGCCGTGCTGTTCCGTGGTGGCGCCGCCGGCCGCCGCCGCCGCTGGGGCCCGGGCGGAAGCAGAGGAGGCAAGGACGGGGCTGGACTGGGCGGCCGCAGGGGGCTTGGCGAGCCCGGCTCTGGGCACGAGGGCTGCCGCCTGGTCCCTGGGCCTGTGGGCCCGCTTGGCGCGTGGAGTCTGCATGGGCCCGTGCGCACGCTCCCCGCGGGGCGGTCGGGGGCTCCAGACGGGGGCGGTGGGCCTGGCCGGATGTCCGCTCTTGAGACTCCACAGCCGGGGCGGCCGGGGCGGCGGCCGGGGCAGGAGCCGGAAGTCAGGGCTGGGGCCCCGCGACTCGCAGGCGGGGAGGTCCACAGCGAGCTGCAGCACGGCCATCAGTATCCACGCGTGGCTTCCCAGGGAGCGGCCCGGCCAGCGGATGGACATGGAGCTGTGCGGGGAGAGAGAGAAGAGCGGTCACCGGGAGCCCACGCTCTCCACCCGCGACCTGGACGAGGCCCCCAGTGGAGACGGGGACCCCGGGACCAGGGACAGCTCAGGGCCCCCTCGGGGTCAGCACCACCACCACTGACAGCTGTCGCCTGGCACCGGGTGCCGATGACCTGGCCAGCACACGGTCACTGTAGGGCGGGAACACGGCGCCTCGGGACCCACCCAGCGCCAGCTCAGACACACGACCTGAACGTGGGCACCACAGGGCAGAGGGCGAGACGTCAGCAGGACCCCGGGCTGCAGGGGGGTTCCCGGCCAGGCCCCTTCCTCTGCTCATGTGGCCGCTGCACTCCCGAGGGCCGGGCGGGACCGGGCTGCAGACTCCCAGGGGACTGCACGTCCCCGTCCCCCGGGGTGGGCGTGGCGGGGGGCGCCCACTGCCCACCGAGCGCTTGCCCTTCAAGCTGAGCAGGCCTGTCCCGCCTCCGTGGGAAAGCTGCGTGCTCCTGGCCTGGCTGGGCGTCACAGGGATGAGATCTGCTCCGGATAAGCAGAAACGCACGGGGCCAGATGTTAGTTGTGCTGACATTTCGCTCCTGTGTGTCTAGGTGCCCTTTGCAACCCCCCTCCACCTCCTCAGCAGGCGCAGGCGGGAGCAAGGGCAAGCCCCGCCCAGCTCGGCGAGGGAGGGGCTGGCAGCAGCGGAAGACGGAGCTGCAGCAGAGGCCGGCGGGGGCCCACAAGGCCGTCCCCAGGAGCAGCTTCGTGCCCCCGGGGCTAGGGTCGCCTCCAGGCGGGCGGGTGCTCGCGTGGTGCCAAGCAGTCACGTGGAGGGATTGGAGGCTGCAGCCCACGTCGCTGCTCCCCCAGCAGGGATAATTGAGAAGTCATTACAGGTGCCACTCAAAGTCGCTGTCGTCAGCAGCCTCGCGTGTGAAAGTTACAGCGAATCCAGCACCTCGCTGCCGGGGGTGGGGGCGAGGGAGGCAGGTGCACCCACCCCCGCCAGCGCCGCCACTCAGCCAGGCCTGGAAGTGAGTCGGGCAGTTCTGCCGTGTGTGTCATTGTTCAGTGTGCACGAGGGTGTGGTCTGTGTCGCGTGTTGTATGTCACGTGCGTGCGTGTGTCTGCACGAGTGTGTCAGCATGAGTGTGGGGGAGACTGAGCGGGTGTGGGAACCAGTGTGTGTGTGTGTGTGTGTGTGTGTGGGCGTGCCCACGGGTGTCTGTGTCAGCCGTGTGTCACGGGAGGGTGCGTGTGTGTGCCTGTGTGTGCCTCGCCTTGTCCTGCACGGCACACCTGGGGCTGAAGTCACAGATGCTCAGAACGAGCCGCTCCCCCAGGGTCATGGGGACGCTGGGAGGAAGAAGCGCACGTTAATGAGCGCTAATTGCAGACAAGGACTAAGCTCCAAATAACCAGCCCCCGTTTTTAATCAGACTGAAAGTGCTTTGCTGCAGCGGGGAGGCCTGCTCATTGTGCTGGTGTCTGCTCGCAGGGCTCCTGGGTGCAGAACCTGCGCGCCGGTGACCCAGCTCGGCGCAGGGCCAGGCCAGCGTCACCGCCCGGGAGCGCCGGGCCCCGACACAGACACGCACGGCCCCCTGGGCGAGGACCTCTGTGTGGCCGTGCACAGCCCGCATGGCCGGTTGGGGGTCAGGGCAGTGAAGTGCTGCTCTACGCGGACGCTGGGCCTCTCCACGCTCCGAGGCCTCGCCAGGCCGACCGGGCAGCGCAGGGCTCCAGAGCAGGCCTCACCGCGCCTCCGAGGCACCGGCAGGCCAACCACAGCACCTAAGCCTGTGCCCGGCGCCGGCACCACCTCACACACGGGTACTTGTGCGGTTTTTCTCCAGTCCTGGGCTGTAGTGCGTTACCATAGAAACCCCTCATTTCCAAGACGCCCAGCTGCTACGCAGAAAACCCGGGGGCACAGCGGTGCCGGGATGAGCCTGCTGCTGCCTCCGCGGCGGGTCCAGTTGCTGTCTCTTTGAAGTGAGGGACTTGCTCAGGGCGAGGAGAGAGACGGATGGACGGCGGACCGGCCTCGACAGAGGCCCCACCCCACGCCCAGCAGCCAGGAAACGGGGGGGGGGGGGGGGATCCAGAGAGTCGCTCCCAGGACGAGGGCAGGACTGAGACGAGGCCCTGAAAAAACCCACGTGGGTCTCTCCAGGGCACAAAGGCCCCAGGCCCTCCACGCTGCCCCAGGCCCACGGGAGCTCTGGATCCCCCAGGGCCCCTACCTGTGCGGGGGGCTTCCCAGTACAAGGCTGTGTCTCCGAAAAGCCCCAGGCAGCCCCAGGGTCCTCCCTGCTCCTCCACTCAGCTCCGAGGCCAGAAGAACCCAGAAGGTACTCAGCTAGGGCGGACTCCTCCCACTCCGTGATTAGGGGACTCGGAGGATCTCACCCCAGGCAGATACCACACGGCTGGGAGCCACTCAGGGAGGCGGGGCACCCACACGCCCACCGAGCCAGCGGGTCAGGGAAGGGGGGTGCCAGGTCCCCTGGAACCTGTGGGGCACCTGCAGGCCCCTCTGAGCATGCTCCCTGCTCACACCCACGGAGAGAGCTTCCCACAAAGGACAGTGAGGACCAGGGAGACGGGACCCTCACTACAGCTGCAGGGAAAGCCCTCAGCCCCTGGAACGCAGGGTCACCCAGGGCCCTGCTGGCCGCGCTCAGAGGCAGACGGCCGTCCACACACTGTCCTGCACAGCATTGCCACATGGCATGAGGTCAAAAGTGCACACACATGAAGCCAGCTCCTGTAGTGCCAGCATCCCGTAGGGGCGCTGGTTCAAGTCCCGGCTGCTCCACTTCCAATCCAGCTCTCTGCCATGGCCTGGGAAAGCAGTGGAAGATGGCCCAAGTCCTTGGGCCCCTGCACCCATGTGGGAGACCTGAAAGAAGCTCCCAGCTCTTGGCTTTGGATCAGTGCAGCTCCAGCCATTGTGGTGAACTGGGGAGTGAACCAACGGGTGGAAGACCCCCCCCCTCTCTCTCTCTCTCTCTGCCTCTCTGTAACTCTGCCTTTCGAATGAATAAATAAATCTTTGAGAGTGCAAGCAGCCCAAGTATCCATCCGTGGACACAAGGTCTGGGTGGGCTTTGCGTGGCCCCCACCGTGAGGCATCAGGAGTGTAGAACCGAGTCGCACTGTGTGTTCTGAGGGCCCTGCGGGGGGCGGGGAGGACCAGGCGAGGTCAGCAGGTGCAGACTCCATGCTCCCATCATGACGGCTACAAGAAGAGGCAGAGAAACCAGACACGGCCACCCCCACTCCTGCTTTGCACTCCCTGCGACGCCCACAAGAAGGACGCCACCCTGGACCTTGGCCGCCAGGGCAGAGAACACAAATCAACCTCTCGGGTGGGGTGGCCGGCACAGGTTTACATCAGGGATGGGAAATGCGCAAACCACGGACGGGGAGATCTCACGCGGAATGCGCTGCCGTGCGCTGGGCCTCGCAAGCACCCCGAGGTGCAACAAGTCCCATACGAGGCCACGTGGTGTATGAGCCACTGGGACAGGTGAGAGACCGGGGGTTGCTGGGGGATGGGTGGATAGCGATGGGAAGGAAGGGGTCGGGGGCTTCTTTGGGGGTGAGGGGTTGATGAGAACAGGGGTGGCAGCAGCACAGGTCTGTGAAGACCCAAAACCCGCTGAACCCTGGGCCTCTCAAAGCTGGCTTCAATGGCATGTAAATCAACCCCCCCCCAGTAAAAATAAAAGGGAACACTCCAGAGAAGTGGGTGGGAGCCAGGGCCAGGGAAGTGGGGTGCGGGGGCGTCCAGCAGGTGGGAGGGAGGCCCGGGCAGCCCCTCCGAGCAGCAGGCGCACTGCCAGGAAGATGCCACGGCGACTCCACATCCATCCACGCCGCCAGCACGGAGTTCACTCCCGGGGTGCGCACCGGGACCCCCACCCACACCCCCAGTGCCTTTCAAATGCGGCTCCGCAGCGCCGTCTCCCTTCATTTTCTGCTTTGTAGCCTCCTGGCTTCTCTCCATTTTACATTTTTATTGAAATCTTTTTTCCCAAAGGACAGTTTAATAAGATTCGGCGAACGGAGCTGCCATTCGCCACCTTCTGCCTGTTTTCTTCGCAGAAGAGAAATCGCTGTCAATTAAAGGAGACAAAGACGTCTCTGGTCAGGAACGCCGCGCCTCTCTGGGGCTGGCAGCGTCTGCTCCCCAGGGCCATGGGCAGGGAGCAGCAAGGCCGGGCCAGGGCCCAGGGGCTACGTGGCCCAGAGGCTCCCGGAGCTGCCCAGCAGGTGGCCCGTCCACCCTGAGTGGCTCCTGGTCTTGACATCCTTGGTTCCAGGACAGGGGGGACCACGGGGACTGATGGAAAAGTTCTTTTGAGCCTGGGCTCCCGGCTTCGGCTCTAGCCTTCCTGTCATCATGTGAGACCACGGGAGACCACGGGAGACCACAGGGCGATGAGCTACTTCTGTGATCAATAATTCACAGGGCACAGCCAGAGCCGGTTCCCAGGGAGAAGGGCCAGCAGGCTCGGAAGCGTTTGCAAGAACGCTGCTGTGGTGGGCTTTGTGCTGGTCCCACTTTAGCCAAGCCCCAACCCTGGGAGCCGGACCCCGTAACCCCGGCCCTGGGAGCCAGACCCTGCAGCCCTGGCCCTGGGAGCCGGACCCTGCAGCCCCGGGCCTCGGAGCCAGACCCTACAGCCCCGGCCCTGGGAACCGGACCCTGCAGCCCCGGGCCTCGGAGCCGGACCCTGTAACCCTGGCCCTGGGAGCCGGACCCTGCAGCCCTGGCCCTGGGAGCCGGACCCTGCAGCCCCGGCCTGGCTCCCCCTGCAGCCCCGGGCTGAAGCCCCCTGTAGCCCCGGGCTGAAGCCCCAGCTCTCACACCTGTATCTCAGACGCAGCTGCTGCTGCCACTGCTGCCACTTTGCTTAAATCAGTGGCTCCAGGAGAATTTCAGACGTTGAGAATTGCCAGAGCTGGGACTCTTCAGAATTAAGGAACATTTCACATGACGTGGTACAGCTGACCCTGACCTGACCCCTGACATCACATGGTACAGATGACACTGAGCTGACCCCTGATGTCACGTGGTACACCTGACCCTGACCTAGCCCTCACGTCACATGGTACACCCGACCCTGACCTGACCCCTGACATCACATGATATATCTGACCCTGGCCTGACCTTTGACCTGACCCATGACATCACATGGTACACCTGACCCTGACCTGACCCCTGACATCACATGGTACATCTGACCCTGACCTGACCTCTGACCTGACCCATGACATCCCATGGTACAGATGACACTGAGCTGATGCTCACATCACGTGGTACACATAACCCTGACCTGACCCTCACATCATGTACATGTGACCCTGACCTGACCCTCATGTCATGTGGTACATGTGACCCTCCCATCACATGGTACAGGTGCCCCTGAGCTGACCCCTGATGTCACATGGTACCCACAATGCTGACCTGACCCCTCACGTCACGTGGTAGGCCTGACCCTGACCTGACCCCTCACGTCACGTGGTGCAGCTGACCCTGACCTGACCCCTCACGTCACGTGGTACACCTGACCCCGACCAGCTGCCCCAGAGTAACTTCTGAGACGGTGCAGGCTTCCACCTGAGAGCCGAGGCCCCCCAGCTTCCCTGAGGTGGGAACCCGGCAGCTGTGCCAGCCTTGCTCAGGAGGGGCCGCCCACTTCCCTCTGCCCTGCTTCCCGATGCCCAGGCGCTGAGTCCTGATTCACACTAACGGCTGACGTCACGGCGTGTCCTGTCACAGCTGCTCCTCCACTCGCCCTCTCCCCATCGCCGTGTCAGACGCACACATGGTGTCTGATGCCGTGAGAGGCAGCGGCGTGGGAACCACTGGTCGGGTTGGATGGAAAGCTGGGGACAGGCGGGGTCCGTCTGCCATGCCGGAGCCTGTGGTAAAGGGCAGCCCAGGGTCCTCGGGTCCTCTCGCCCCTTCCCCGTGCCTGCCGGGCTCAGTCCTGCCCGAGGTCAAGCTTCGGCCAGCTCTAGGAGGGGGCTGGGGAGCGGAGCACCTCTCCCCGCTCCAACACGGCAGCTCGCGTCTTCTTGGGAGGTGCACCTGCTGTCACTCACCCGCCCCACCCCGGGGGTCACGGAGGTCCCCGCTGGGAGGTGTGGTCTGGCCCACTCCGTGCACAGCCCTTAACCTGGGGCGTGGGACCCCAGCAAGGGCGTGGGGACCTTTGGCAGAGAACTCCACAGCCACGCTCACCGGGAAGCACTGGGCCGTGTGGAGTCTCTTTCCCATGGAAGGTCTGAGGGCAGCGAATCGTACGTCACAGGCCACGTGCCAGGAACCAGCGGGCTTATCCTGACGATGACAACGCGGCGCCCAGGATGAAGCTCAAGGCAGGGTGAGCTGGCCTTGGGTGGAGGCCCAGAGTCACTGCTCAGGAGCGAGGTCCCGGCCTCCCGCACCCTGGCGCCAGCGACAAGTCAGCGGCTGCAAAGCAAACCTCGCAGTTCTGCCCCCTCTAACGGGGGTGACTCCACTGCCAGGAGACCTCACAGCTCTGCACCAGCGGGGGGAACCGCGGGGCACCCCACACCTGCACAGCCTCCTGGCCCGGTGGCCCCGCAGGCCACCCCTTCCCGTACAAGGTCACAGCCTGGCATCCTACGGTGACATCACTCATCCTCATCTGGGGACGATCTGGCCCCAGGGACAGTTGGCAATGCCTGGAGACCCACGGAGTCACAACCACCCGAGGTGCTGCTGCATTAACGATGGAGAGAGGGGTGCCGGCAAACAGGCTATGGTGCCCACAGCCGCACTCAGCCCCAGAGTCCAGAGGGCTGAGCTGCCACACCTGCATCACCCGCCCCTCCCGGGCCTGGCAGGCAGAGGACGAGGCTCACGGACAGCACAGCTCTCTGTACTGACTCGCGCAGGCCAGAAGTGCCGAGGCCTGGGGACCCACAGGCTCCTCCCTCTGGCACTGGGACCTGGGCTGCGAGAGCTTTGGGCGGTCTGCGAGGCAGCTCTGTGCCTCGGTTTCCCCACCTGAAATGGGGCGACCGCAGGTACCCACATTGCAGGGGTGTCCTGGGAACGACACGGTGTCGGGGTGCCTCTGGCCCCATGCTGGGGGGCTCTGCTGCAGGGTCCTGCAGCAACGCTGGGGCTCGGGGGCTGCTGCTCGGCCGACTTCCCAGGTGCCTGCGGGAGACACTCGGGGAGCAGCGCTGGCGTTCTGGTTGCCTGGGCAACGTGCCCACCAGCATTCCGGAGGAGGGGAGTGGTGACGAGCCGTGGGTGGGCGGGACGGTGGGTGGCAGTTCCCGTCCTGGGCGTGGGGAGCCTGGCTCCTGCCTGTAGCTGAGCCCCTGCCGCTGAGGCCGGGTGCCCTGCACCCCTGCAGAAGCTCCACAGCGGGACAGGGGGGCCCACGCTGCGCGGTGCCCACAGCCCAGTGCCCCCTGAGCTCAGCTGTCACCTCTGGGCAGCACCCAGGATGTAAGCAGCAGCCGCCCCAGCTCAGCCACTGGCCATCTGGACAGGCGCCCTGGGCCACACCTGGGCCACACCTGGACCACGCCCTGGGCCACACCTGGGCCACACCCCCTGTGCTCCCTCTGCAGGTGGAGCCCCCAGGAGGAGCTGGCCTGCCCACGTGCCCCGTCTCCTTCTCAGCAAAGGAGCAGACACGAATCAAGTTCAAACCAGAGCCTCATGAGCAGTCAGCCTGGAGCCAGGGTGCCCACAGGGCCTGGGTGGGAGGGGGCGGAGCCCACGCTGCACCTCCCAGCGGCATTCCCAGCCCGGGTCTCACCGAGAACCGCCGGGAGCAGGGAGCTCGGCCTGAGGCCCAGCCCGGTGCATGCTGGAGCCAGGGCAGGGGGTGCAGGCTGAGGGCCTCTCCAGTTCCTCACCGGGGCCTCCCGGAGCCCTGCTCTGCGCCCGCTGCCCAGGAGAGAAGCAGGACGGGGGTGGCGGGAGAGAGGCGCGGGTGCCGGGCGACCCCTTGGCAGCAAGGAAGGAGCCTGGGCAGCCGAGCTGGCAGCTTGAGGAGCCCAGCAGGCAGGGGGCCCGGACGCCCTGGGACACACGGAGCCACAGCAGGAGTGCGCGGGGGACCTCACGGAAGAGGCCGGAGCGGGGGAGGGGCGGCCGCTGGGCCTGGTGAGGACGCCCGGCGTGAGGCCTGGGCAGCCCCGGGGCGGCCGCGGCTCCCATCCCACAGAAGACAGACAGCGAGGGCGGCTGTGGTTTCCCGGAAGCCCGACTGCGTGCATGCTGGTGGGGCGACGCTGCGGGGACCCCCCTGGGAACCGCGGGCTTCCCGGGGGCTCTGCCTCTCCTGGTGCCACTGCCGAGCCCACGAGGGCAGCCGGAGCGGGATGCTCCACAGGCGGCGGCCGGTCTCGGTTCTGCTGTCTGTGCCATTGCGCTCGCACACCAGGCATGGGTGAAGCCGACCAGGGAGGGAGCAGGCCGCACCCCCACCCCGGGGCCTTCGCAGAGCGGGAGGGGGCGGGGGGGGGCAGGGGCCTCCAGAACCAGACCGGAAAACACCAGGGGCCTGGTGGGTTTGGGCGCAGAGCCTGGCACAGAGCAGATCACTGAGCGCACAGCCGGGAGCAGCACTGACCACAAGGCTGGCGGGGGAGGGGGCAGGTCCCTTGGCCTGGCCTGGGCACCCCGAAGGTGACCAGAGTGAGACACTGGTGCAGCTCCCGCCGAGGGCACAGCCGCATGTGTCAGCCAGGGACGGGGGAGCTGGACTCTCCCCACAGCCCCAGGGGAGCTGAGGCTCAGAACCCCGCCCTCATTATGTCCTCCGACCTCCAGCACTCGGGCCCGTCCCTGAGGAAAAGCCAGGGCGGGAGGGGCCTGTCCGGGAAGCCGGGGCAAGGGGCCCCGCGGGGCCGACGCATCTTGGTCCCAGCACATCTTGGACACAGGGGAGGAGGAGCAATGGCCACCGAACTCAGAGCTGCGGGCTCAGGACCTGCCAGGAGGCACCTGTGCACACACGTCACACGCACGCACACACAGATGCACCCTCTGAGCCTGCGCACACTCATCTGCACAGAGACACACACAGCTCACACACAGTCACACACACACAGACACACAGGCACAGCACAAGTGCATATGTGCAGCCCCACAGAGAAGCACAGAGATGCACCACCCACGCCTACACCCTCCTGCACACAGGCATACATGTACACACAGCACACACCTGTGCACACATGTGCATGCATGTACACACCACCACACAGGCACAACGCACATGCACACAAGAACCCGGAGACGCACCCTCCGTGCCTACACAGACTCACGCCCACACACACATGAGACCCAGCTGTCCTGCAGGTCTCCAGGTCCCCTCTTGTGGCCCAGCTGTGAAATCCCACCGTCCTGGCCACCGCCACCAGACACACGCTGTCTTCCCGGGCCCTGAGCCAGTACCCAGGGCCGTGTCACAGCGCCCCCTGTTGGCTGGGGAATTTCTTCCCAAAGGAACACAGTGGAGCGGGCAGCAGGCGGGGGGGGGGGCAGGGGGCTGGAAGCTGAGACTCCTCCTAGGGTGACGGCCCCGCCCTTGCTCCTGAGTGGACGAGTCACAGGAAACCCCTGCCCACACGGCCACCTGACCCACCCCTGCCTCCCTCCCTCCCCCAAACACGCTCGGTAAGGGGGGGCACACTGCGGTCAGCCTGGGCGCCCCGGGCACTGGGCCAGGTCACCCTGCCAGGGGCCACCCTGGGCACTGCAGGGCCCAAGCAGCTGCCCCGGCCTCCACCGCAGCGTCCACTGAGAGCCCGGGTCAGTCTCCTCTCTCTTGCCTGCTCCAAGCCACAATCCTGCCCGGCTGCAGGCTGTCTCTGACCACTCCTCCCTCTGTGCTGGCTCCACACCACCCATGATTCACTCAGCTGCCACAGCGACGCTGACCCCGGGGCTGCCCACCCTCCGTGCCTTTCCCTGCACGCCCACTGCTTCCAGCCCAACCCCTCCCCCCGCAGGCCCCGGGTCTGGACCCTCCCTGGGGCTGCCCGCTCGGCCACCGGCTCCTGCCACCCCGTGCCCAGGAGGCAATGCCCCGGCAGTGGCACCGGTACCCACGCTCTGCCAGGTGCACCCTCCTATGCTTCACCCTCAGCCCAGAGACGGCCCCTCGTGGGCCGCGAGCTCGTGTCCAGCTCAGCGTGACCGCCTGCCTCCCATGCCATTGACCTTCTGTGCACCTGCCCGCCTCTGTCTGGAGCTCTCCCCCGTCAGGCCCTTAACCCCCACCTGGGTCACTGTGTGCCCCCCCAAGGACATGAGCTGTGCCCCCACCGACTCCTCCCCACAAGTCCCCCTGCTGCGCCACTGGGTCTCCAACTGCCCCCCCCCCCAGGACCCAGGCTCTGGCTCTGGACATCTCTCACATGAGTGGGCCTCTATCCGTCATCCGTCATCTCTCTCTCTCTCTCTCTCTGCCTATCTGGATTTTTCTGTCACAGCCTTTCTCTCTGTCTCTCTTTCTCTCCCACTTGGCACCCACTGCACCTGCGGTCCACACCCTTGGGAGGAAGGGCCATCCACAGCTATTTGAGCTTGAGTCAGGGAGCCCTCCTTGTCCCCTTAGGCTGTCCCGCTCACCCACCACCCCCAGGAAGCCCTCCATGACTCCATCCTGGTCTGCATGGGTTTCTCTCTCTGAAGCCAGCACCTGCCCTGGCATCCCCGGGGGAACCTGCCCAACCTGTGGGCCTTGGGATCTGGGGGACAGCGGGCTAGGCTTCCTGAGTCTTCTCCCCACCACACAGGAGACACCCCCAGCCCTGCCCACCTGCCAGGGCCATGCACAGGTGCTGTGAAGCAAAGCCAAGGTGGTGCCCAGGGATCCGGGCTCTTACCTAATGCCAGTCACTAACACCAGCGGGCCTGTGCTGAGAGGCTTCACTTCTGCCCAATTATTCCATAACCACCTACGAAGCCACTGCGGTGACGACGGCGCTGGGTTCTAGAACTGGGAAAACCCCACCCCTCCCTCTCCAGCCCCTCACAGCCCAGAGCCCTCCCAAACACGCCTGCATGATCGTCTGTGGAGCGAGTGCACGGACATGCTGATGGCTGGGTGGGTGGGTGTATGATGGATGGATTGATACATGGCGAGATGATGATGGACGGATGGATGGATGATGGATGATGGACGGGTGGATGATGGATGGACAGATGTGAAGAATAGATCTATGAATAGATGGATGCTGGATGGGTGATGCATGGATGATGAACTGGTGGATGGATGGATAGATGGACTGGTGGATGGATGGATGGACTGGTGGATGGATGGGTGCATGGACACATGGATAAATGGGTCATGAGCTCACAGTCCACTGGAGAAAGCAGGAATCTTGGGTGGCAGGACCCAGAGGGAGGCCAGTCAACCTGCTGGGGTGGGTTCAGGTCTATTTGGGAGAGCCTGGAAGGCTGCTTGGAGGAGGTGACGGGTCAGGAATGCCAAGTAGGCATTCAGCAGGAGAGGATTCAGGGGAAGGAAGCAGAAGGAAGATGGAAGCTTGAACTGTGGGGTCCCTGGGAGGCCGGGGAGGCGGAGCGCTCATGGTCGTCCTCGGGCAGTGGGGGCACAGGTGTGGTACCAGTGCCCCTGACCTCTGGGGGCTCTAGGAGACCCCCAGAGATCAACAAGCATCCAACCAAGGCAGGAGCAGATCTGCCCCACTGCTGAGCCTGGGCATGGCTCTTGGGCCCTCAGTCTCAGGCTCTGGACTCACACAGGCAGCACCCTGTGTGGCCCGGTGTGGCAGGGTCAGTGGCAATGTCCTGTGTGGCCTGGCGTGGCAGGGTCAGTGGCAGCGCCCCGTGTGGCCTGGCGTGGTGGGAACAGTGGCAGCCCCCTATGTGGCCTGGCGTGGTGGGAACAGTGGCAGCCCCCTATGTGGCCTGGCGTGGTGGGAACAGTGGCAGTGTCCTGTGTGGCCTGGCATGGCAGGGACAGTGGCAGCCCCATGTGGCCTGGCGTGGTGGGAACAGTGGCAGCGCCCTGTGTGGCCCGGTGTGGTGGGAACAGTGGCAGCGCCCCGTGTGGCCTGGCGTGATGGGGTCAGTGGCAGCCCCATGTGGCCTGGCATGGCAGGGACAGTGGCAGCCCCATGTGGCCTGGCGTGGTGGCGAGAGTTACTGGTCAAGGTCAAGATGATGGCTGGGGAAGCCTCCAGCATACAGCACGGCTCCATCCTCGCAGCCCCACTTTCTCAGCCCCTCCTGCCTTTCTGGGCTCACGTGATTCTGGCTGCCCATGGCCCAGTCGCATGCTCCACGGCTTGGAAGCTACGTTCACGTTTACCCTAACCCTGGACAGCAGCTCTCAGCCCCACGATCTGTGCTTCGAGGTTGAGGAAATGGACACTCAGAGTCCGCTGGCCAGGAGCTGAAGCCGAGCCCAGGCCTTCCCGGACCCTCCCCCATCTGCACCTGGTCTCTGCCCCCTCTTCCAGCCTGGGGGCGGGGGTCCCTCTGGGCTGGACGCCAGGGGTCATCATTTATGCTTGGGAGGCCTTGGACGCCCTCCGCCCTGGACACAATCCCCGGGAAACCCTTCCACCTCCTGTCTCCCGGGCCCTGGGGTCCAGCCCTCTGCCTGCCCATGTGTGGGCTGTGCTGGGCTCCGCTCTCCGAGAGCAGGTGTCGGGGGCAGGAGGCCGCCCTCTGGCCCTGGTCAGAAAGGTCCAGCAGGCGCCGGCCTGGCAGTCGCCATTGTCCCTGAAGCTTCTCCCGGGGCGGGGGTGTCTGTCTCTCCTCTGTCAGGGACAGCCCTGGACGCCGCTCCGTCCACAAGACCTGGGGACACTTTGGGGGAGACACCGAGCACCCCACAGTGCAGCCGCTGGGCTGTGGTCTGCCAGGGGCAGGTGAGGGTCTCAGACTCATCGGCCTGAGTGCTTCTTCCCACCCGCACTGTGGGTGCCCATGGGTGCTCTGCCTCAGTTTCCCTGTCTGCGGAGAGGAATGACCCTGGATGTGGACTTGAGCTGAGTCGGCTCTGGACAACCCCACAGCATCAGGACATCAAGAAAAACACGAACCAGAACACGAACCAGAGCCTTCTCCCCGAGCGCCACTCCCAAGTTAATCACTTGTTTGTTTCCGAGCGCAAGCGGCACCTGGGGCATATTGTTTGGACCTCCCACGGGCTGAGGGTCATCCGAGGACTCGTCTCCCCTCCCCCGCCTCCCTCTCTCCCGTTTCTGCCACTTTCCGTCCGCCTGGCGGCTCACAGCTCGGCCAGGCCTGCTCCGAGTGAGCTCCTTGCTGTGAGCTCAGACTTAAAAGACAAGCACCCGCCTACTCTCGGCGTGGGGCGATGGTAGGCGGAGCCCAGAGTGGGCCGGGTAGGGCCCTGGGTGGCCCCACGTGGTGCAAGGCAGTGTGGGATGGCACCTGCAGGAAAACCGGGGGGACTAGGACAAAGAGGGGAGCCAGCCTCAGCCAGGCCAGCAGCCCTGGGGGCTGAACACGCGTGTGCTCACTATGGGGACACATCCACGCACCCTGGGCCAGACCACTGGCCCCCTAACCCGTGCCCCCATGCCCAAGTCCACGGCCAGCTCAAAGACCTCCCCCAGCACCCGCTCTAGACACCTCTGGCCTCCTGCAGCACAGCCCAACCCCCCTCCATCTTCCCACGCACCCCTGCTTCCCCGAGGGCCTCCCGGGACCCCAGAGTGCTGAGGCCCAGGGAAATGCCCCCTGCAGGGCTGGCCCGTGTCAGCATGTCTGAGGGCCACGGCCTCTGCGCGGCTCCACAGCACTGCTTCGCCCTCGGCCTCCCCCAGGGCTGGGGTCTCACTTCACTGTGAGTTCCAGCACCCACCAAACCTGGCTGGTGGACGGATGAGGCCTGATTCACGACCACGTGTGGGAATGGATGCCTGTGGCAATGGATGACATGGGAATGAATGATGTGGGAGTGAATGCCGCGGGAATGAATGAATGCACGCGGGAATTCATGCATGTGTGATGAACGCACGTGGCAATGCACCTCGCCTGCCCACCGGAGCCCAGGGCGCCCTGGCCACTCCCCGGGCATGGCCTGGTGCTGGGTGCTAATCCAGGTCACGGCTGAGCCTGCACCTTTGGGGCCGGAGGGGTACGGGCAGGTGCTTCTGCACCTTCGTGTGCTCACGGAAAGGGAACCACGTCAGACAGGAAGTTTGGGGACAGCAGCGATGACCTGGGCTTCCCTGAGGAGACTCCCAGGGTTCTGCCGCACGTCGAGTGCCCAGGGTGGACTGCGAGACATTGTCACGCTCTGAGCTGCAGAACTGAACATTTCCGCGCTTCTGCAATGGGGCCCATAAGGAGAGGCAGGAGACAGTGCAGAAGAGGCCAGAGCAGACTTAGGGCAGAGCGAGGCCGGCAGGGGTCTGGAGGGGGTCAGGGACGACTGGCTCCTGTCCCCACCCCCCGTGGGGGCCCCAGCCCTGCAGGCCGGCCGTGCGAGGTGGCTGACGGTGGCAGCCATGCTCAGCACAGGGGAAAGGGGTAGAAGGGACACTAGGTCCGCTCAGGTCCTCCACAGACGTGGCTCTGTCGCTTGGCACGGGTGCTGAGAACTAAAGGGGGGCGTCAGAGGATCCAGGGTCTCAGCAGCCCCAGGGGACACGGGGAGCACGGGTCTCCCCTGCCCACAGCCAAAGGCAGGGCCAGGCCGGCGCCCTGACCGAGCGCGAAGAGCAGGAGGAAGACCCAGAGCGAAGCTGCTGTCCCCCCGAGCCTCAGCCCTCCTGGGGGCCTGGCCTGGGCTTGGCCACACCCTGGGACCAGCGGGGATGGGGCGAGGCAGGAGGGCCGGCTGCTCGGCGCTTACTGGCTGAAGCCGAAGGTGCGGCTGTTGGAGATGGTGGCCCTGGGAGCAGAGGGACATTGAGCGCTCCTGTGCTCTCAGGGCAGCAGAGGATTGGAATCCAGCTCCCTGCACCCCGCTCCCGCTGGGGGGGACGCAGTGATCAGAGAGCGTCTGGACCAAGGGGACGCCCGGCGCTGGCTCCCAGGCTGTGCCACAGGCCCCGGGACGTCCGCGCCTCCACCGGCCTCAGCAGCGTCCTCGGGGGGCTTCAGAGAGAGCGAGCAGAGCAGCCGGTGCCGTGGCACAGCGGGGAAAGCCCCCCTGCAGTGCTGGCATCCCATATGGGCGCCGGTTCAAGTCCCGGCTGCTCCACTTCCGATCCAGCTCCCTGCTGGCGGCCTGGGAAAGCAGCAGAGGATGACCCAGGGCCCTGGGCCCCTGCACCCACGAGGGAGACCTGGAGGAAGCTCCTGGCTCCTGGCTTCAGCCTAGTCCAGCCCCGGACAATTGGGTCATTCAAGGAGTGAGCCCGCGGATGGAAGACCTCTCTTTCTGCCCCTGCCTCTCTGCAACTCTGCCTTTCAAATCAATCAATCAATCAATCAATCAATCTTAAAGAAAAGAAAGAGCGGGGACTGGCGGTGACCGTGACGGTGCCACTGCACTGGCCTCTGAGGCCCCCCGAAACCCTGACCCCGTGGAGCGGGCATGGCCGAGGACGGCCGCTGGTCTGTGTGACAGCAGTCCTCATGCTTCTGAGCCAAGGAGCCCGTGCTGCCTCCCCGGGGACCCGATGCAGAGACAGAGGCCCAACAAAGGGGCCTGGGGACAGGGCGGCGCAGGTGCAGCGGAGCAACGGGCCCAAGCACAGGCAGCAGCGGCCACTGGAAGTGGCGGAGGCCAGGAAGGGGCTCCCTAGGGTTCCTGGGGGTTGGGGGAGGGGGGACACGGCCCTACCAGCGCCCTCCTGGGGGCCTCTGGCCTGAGACTGGGGGAGAGGACATCGTTGCAGTCTAAGCCTCCCAGGAGCTGGCCGCAGCTCCCAGCCAAGGGCTGCTGAGTGGAGGGGACCTGGGAGCTTCAGGGATGAGCGTCACGTTCCAGGGTCAGCAAGGGTGAGCCACCTGCTGCCTGCAGCCTGGTGCCGGCTGAGCCTGGGGGTGGACCCTGCCACCAGGCTGCAGCCTGGATTGGCCCAGAGGGGACAGGAGGTGACCCTCACAGGACACCTGCCACGTCCTGCCGTCCAGTGCCGGCAAAGGGCTTAATAACCAGGCAACGGGCCCCCAGCCGCAGGCTCCGGTTGACCAGATGGCTGATCGTAAGCTCCTCCACCCCTGCCTGGCCGAGGAGCTGCCCCCTAGGCCCTGGTCCTGAGAAGCCAGGCACAGCCCGAGGACAGAACGCTGTGCCAGGTGACCCGTCGCCACATTCAGGAGGCGCTCGGTGTGAAACAGGCGCTGTCAGCAGAGTGCAGACCGCGTGCAGGTAACCCCTCAGCCAGGCCGGCAAAGACGCCCTGACCACCACCCCCAGGCGGCAGGGACGCAGCGCTGGGCCCGACCCGTGCTGCCGGACGCTGGTCCCGCGGACGCCGGCCCCGTGGAGAGGCTATGCTTTGAAATGAAGTAAGTCTGACTCTCCATGTGGGATTCCGCAGGGGGGGCCGCGCTCCCTGTTCTGATCCGCTTAGGGAACGCGTCCGTGGAGCAGAGCGCGCCAAGGTGTGTCCTTGCTGCCTGTGACGTAGGGACGCGCGACTCACGGCTCCCGGGTTCTGGACACGATCCCACAGGCAACGCTGTGCCTCTGGGGTCTGGCGAGGCCACACACACACTGGACGCTGGACGGAGCGTCCGGACCAGCTCTGCTCAGAGCAGGTGGTCGCCGTGGCTTTGTGCAACAGCAAGGGGCCTGAGGCACCGCCTGGGACCGCTCTGTGACTCCATTCTCACGGTGCCAATGGGGCCTGCTGTCCAACGAACTCCTGGCTCTTCCCCCAGGGCCCTTGGAACCCACTGGACAGAAGTCGTGGAGAAGGGCCAGGCACACCAAGGTCTCAGTCTAACTGTGTGTCTGTCTACACCATTCTGCACAGACCAGAGGCCCTTGAGCTCCGTGCCTCAGTGTTCCCGTCTGTGAAATGGGCAGATGCCATCCTTCTCAACAGAGTTATTTGGAAGCAAGGGAGGAGCCAGAGGTCCTGGCAAAATTCTCTCCCTCCCAGGGCCCTCCCCGGTCAGGCAGTGTCTGGCGGGTCTGAGAAGCAGGGAGGAAGAGGCCGTGGGGTCAGGACCGGCTGGAAGGCACCCCCGATGGCCAGGCCAGTCTCTCCCCTGACCGCCCGGCACTGTAGCTCAGCAAGCCAAGGTTTGAAAGTGGAGCTTAGAAAGGTGGGAGTGCAGCTCCCCCATCTAGGCACCTGGCGGTCTCAGGCCCAGCCTCTCCCGCGAGATGCCTTGAGCCAGGAGCCCCTGGAAGGAGCTCAGCCTCCCCGGAGGAAGTGAGAGCTCAGTACCACCCACCCCTACCCGCCGGGGAGGCAGGCCCAGGCCCCGCACACCCCTGGCAGCAGCCGCATCTGCGCCTGGAGCTGTCTACACAGGCTGGAAATGCACCCACCCTACGGCGGGACCCCGGGGCCCTGCCCCTCCCCCTCCCCCACCCCATCCGTCCGTCTGTCTGTGACAGATGCCCACCCTCCACGGCCCCTCCCCAGGCCTGTCCCCCTCTCAGACCTCCTCACCTTGCACCTGTTCCAGGCAGGTGCACAAACAGTGCAGAAAGAACAGGAGAGGGTGGGAGGCATTGCGCTCCCAGCCTGCTGCGTCTGGGGGCCAGGCTGGGGGAGGGGCAGGCCCCTGGGCCACAGGGAGAGGGCCCTGCCTGCAGGTTTCGCCCCCCTGAGTCTGGGGGTGGAGCCTGCCCGCCCCACACAATCCAGGAGCAGCCGGGATGCCGTCTTGTATCCCCAGCACTGTTCGTCACTTTAGAAGGATGGAGGCTGTGACCCACTTCAGAATCAGCACAGAGAAGGTGAGAGACACACCCAAGGTCACACAGCAGAGCCGTCCTGCTGGTGCCTCCTTTGGGAGAGCTGTTTACCAGCAAACAGTGTGAGCCACACCACGTGGCTGGACTCCCACGGGCAGACAGAGGACCAGGGGCCTGGTCGACCACGGAGCCCTGCTCGCTACAGAATCCTGAAAACCGCTGTCACACATGGAGAGACCCCGGGAGGGGCCGGCCTGGGGCAGGAAGCACACACAGGCATGGGCTTGAGACGGACGCAGGGAAGCACCGGGCGCCGGGAAGAGCCCCACAGGAGCCCAGGGCTAGCGGGGCCGCCAGCCGCCCAGGAGGAGGTGGGGCCTGCGGGGGCCTAGGCAGAGGGGGCCGCATCGGGGAGGGCAGCCTAGCTCAGGGGGTGTGGAGCTGCGTCTCCAAGGGCCAGAGCAGGGCGGTGCTGTCCCAGAAGCAGCCACAGGGCAGCGGCGGGAGCCTGGTGGTGCCTCCGGGGCCGGGGAATCGGGCGTGTGGGTTTCTCAGGCCGCGACTGGCAGCCCTGCTTGTGCAGGGGTGGGGGTGGGGGAGGTAGGCAGGAGGCAGGAGAGGCGGGGCGCGCCCTGCTTGTGTAGAGGCGGGGTCTGGCCTGAACACACCAGCAGCCCCAAGGCCTCTCCCTGGGCACCACATCCGGATCCAGTCCCCACCCTAATCTGCTGGCCTCTCATAGCAGACATTGGGGCCCACCAGGGGTCACAGCAGTGGGGCCCGGGGTCTCAGCACCCAGGGGCCACGGAGCCCTCAGTGGCCTGAGTCAGACTCGCAGGGATCCTGGCCCTGTGCTTCCCGGCTGTGCGGCCCCGTTAAGCCGCTAAGCCTCTCTGTGCGGTGGGGATCGCCGCAGGGTCGGCGTGAGGACCAACCAGGCCCCAGGCCCCCACATGGCCTTTGCTTCCAGGCGGGGAACGCGGACAGCACATGCAGATGCCGCCTGAGATCCCGGAGCTGTCACCGTTCCCCACTCCGGGCTGCGGGACCCCACGGACGCTCTGGAGCAGGTGGGGCCCGCGTGGCAGCCCCCCGCCACGGGCTTCGCTCTGTCCAGCACCTGTGAGCAGCGGCTGCTTTGTGGGGGCCCCAAGTGGAGCTTTGCCCCCACCCCCGGTGTGGCCTCTGCCCCAGCTGCACCCATGGGTGCGGCGAGCAGAAGTGGAGCACAGGCAGCACCCGGCCCCTCTGCAGGGCGTCCGCCCGGTGCCTCTCGCCTCCCCGGGGGCCGGGCGTGGCTGGGGCTCTGGCCGGCGCCCAGCAGGGTGGCCCTGCTCACCGTCTTCCCCGTGGCACGCTGTCTGTGCCGCCAGCGACACGGGCTCCCCGCGGGTTTCGCCAAACACTGCGCGCATTTAGTGGCCGGCGGGTTAACAGTGAGGCGTTTCATCAAACTGTCGGACATAACACTCGGTGTTTGTCCTGTCCGGACAAAGGGCTGTTGTGCGATGTGGCTGTTAAATCTGAAAGCTGCACCTGTCTCTCTGATGCACTGAACTCTCCCCTGGGATTTTACACCAATAACGGACGCGAGAGGACACTCCATTTCCAACAGGACGTAGCCACAAGTTTATCCTCGCTGTGTCTCCAAATCCGCCCAGTTCCAAAGCCAGAGGCCCGTGATGCAGCTCCTGTAGCCCACGGGTTCCGAGACCCTGAGCGGTAATCCTGGGGAGACACCGTCTGTCTCAGCTCCGTCAGACAAAGAACTTGAGCCCCGTCCAGAGTTGGGTCTGTAAGGGAATCAGGGATCCTAAGTGGACACCAGCAGCCTGGATAGTGGCCAGATACGGGGCCCAAGGCACGGGCCGGGGCTGGGGAGAGACCGGGCTGACCCGCAGCCCCACTGCCCCGGAGCCTCCGCCCATCGTGGGGTACACCGTGGTGCCCCGTGTCCCCAGCTCCGCCTCCACCCAGGAGCTCAGGCCGCGAGCTTATCTGGAAGTGGGGTCTCTGGAGAGGTAAACTAAGCCCAGTCCTATGGGACCCTGGGCAGCCTTAAGGACCCTCTGGCCATCGTGAGCATTAACTGTCCGCCTGGACCACGCCAGGGCTGGCTCTGGGCGTGTCCGGGAGGGCGTGTCCAGATGGGGCCTGCGTGGGAATCGTGGACTCAATCATGCGGCCGACCCCGCCAACCCCGACATGCACACAGCATGCGAGGCCAGACCCACGGGGGCGAAAGCAGAGGAGGAAGACGTCCTTCCGTGCGGGGCCGTGGGCGCGGACGCTGGCGTCTCCCTGCCGGGGAACTGGAATCGAGACACCTGCGAGGCAGGGCCCAGTCGGCTGCCCCGGGCTCCCCTGGGACTGCCCGCCTCCGTGGCCGTATCTGTGTACACGGATTCTGGAAGTTCACAGAAAACGGAATTAACAGGCACTTATTTTGATGCATAAACATCTGTGCTCCGTGCACAGGAAGGGTTTTCAGAAAGTCCGTGGAAACGCAGTCTCTGAGCAAACGCAGATCTCAGAAAGATTCGCACCCGAGATTGTCTTGTAATTCCATCTGAGTACCGTGTGTGTCCATGTGTGCGTGTGTGTGTGCGTGTGTGCATACGCGTATATGTGTGCGCAGGTATGCATATGTGTGTATGCATGTGTCTGTGTGCGCATGTATGGGTTTGCGTATGTCTGTGAGTATGTACATGTATATATATGTATGTTTATGTATGTATGTATGTGTATACCTATGCCTATACGTGTGTAAGTATGCAGTATGCATGTACGTGTTTATGTGTATGTGCATTTATGGTGTGTATATGTCTATATGAGTATGCATAGATGTATGTATGTTTATATCTGTGTGCTTGTGTATATGTGTGTATGTCTATGTAAGTATATGTATGTATATATGTTTATGTGTATGCATGTGTGTATGACATGTCTATGTGTCTATGTGTTATGTACATATGTGTATATACACGTGTATGTTTGTGTGCACATATATGTGCATGTGTATGTGTTTGTGTCTGTGTGAGCATTAATATGTACATGTACGTAAGTGTATACGTGTGTGTCTAAGTGTGTGTGCGTGCATGTGTGTGCATGTATGTATCTGTGTGAAGTACGGTTTCTGCTGAACACACACAGATTTCATAGCATTGTGCAGTCAAAGTACCGAGAAGGGAGCCACCCTGTCAGTGTGGTCTGTGTGCTCCCTGCCCCCACACAGTGGACACACTCCGTCTCTGCAAGAAGGGAGAGGACACACAGGAACACGCATGGAGAGCCGGCCAGGGTGGGGCGTGGCGACCACCAGCACGGAGCATCAGTGGAGCGACAGCAGGCTCCAGATGCTGGGAGACACAGGGAGGAACCCCTGGGTGCAGAGGGAGCCGGGCCCTGGCCACGCCTCCAGAATAAGCTCTGGTCCCTCAGCCGCAGGCGTGTGACACTGCGTTAGCGTGTGACACTGCGTTCTCAGCCACAGGGACCCCACCGACACAGCCTGCACACGGGGCCCTGAGACCTGGGGCCTCACCCAGAGCACAGCTATGAGGGTCATTCGCCCATTCACGGGACGCCTGCCGAGTGCCCGCTCACTGCGGGCCTCTGTCCTCGGAGCAGGGGACACGGGGGACAGTGCACTAGCCTCGTGGAGCTGATCTCCAGAGAGGAGACAGGCTCGACCGCACACGGCAGGTGAGGCGTCCCCAAGTGCCCTCGGGAGAAACCGACAGGTGGCATTTCAGACACTAGGAGCTGCCGGTGCCAGGCACGGCACAGTCTCAGAGTCCGGGTCTCTGCCAGGCGCTTGCCCACTCCTCCCAAGGGCGTGCACACTCGACCCTGTAGCTTACATCCCGCTGTGTGGCCTTGGGCACCCTCCTGAACCGCTCTGAACTGGTTTTCTAAGTTGTAACCTGGAGACAGGCACAGAAGCGAGCCCTCTGGGTTGATCCGTGCACCTGCTGCATTGTGGTGGTGGTCGTGGCCACTCTGTGGGCCCCGCCCCCCGGGGGCTGGAGGCGTCTCTCGTCCACCCCCTGGAGTGCAGGCCGCCCTGTGGCTCCCTGGTGATGAAGAGGCTTCCATGACCACCTCAGTGTGAGAGGCAGCGTCCACCCTGCTGGGCCTCGCCCCCGGCACTGCGGGAGCAGCGTCTGTGCTGGGCGCTCCCATCCGGGGACAGCCAAGGGGCCAGGAGCTGACGCCCCAGCAAGAAGCAGGGGCCCCACGCCCGTCGGGCAGGCTCCACGACTCCACGCCGCCAGCGACCACGAGAGCTCCCCCGACCCTTCCCCGGCCGAGCCTCAGAAGACACCGCAGCCCCGGCCACGCCAGGCTGGGCCACGCCAGGCCGCTGACCCAGAGAACCCGCGGGGTGACAAGTGGCATTGTCAGGAGCCTCTGCGTCCATGGCCACTTGCATCAGTATCAGACGCCGGTTCACCAGTGCTGGGGATACAAATGCAGCCCAAGGATTCACTAGCAGCCCTGCGGAGTCCTGGGTCCTGCAGGCACAGGTAAGCTTCCGGCAACTCAGCAGGGCCCTGAGCTGCAGCTGGGGACTGGCATTACCCAGGGTCTGGCTGGCACAGCTGCCCCTACTGTGTACCCCACAGGGGCTGCCGACCCCACCGCCTGCTGCAAGGCTCCGCTGTCCCCAAGATACCAGGACAGCACCTGCAGCAGGTCCCGCCCTGCACCCGACACCTGCCCTCCTCAGGAAGACCAGTGGATCGGCCATCAGCGCGGGGCCCACGGCCGGCTCCGGGTCCGCAACGTCATCGTCATCATCGACGGGACATCCCTCACGACTGGCTCCTAACGACCAGATCCCACAAATGCAGCACTCACACTCACACACATTCACACACACATTCTCACACTCACATACATTCTTACACACTCACACACACTCACACACATTTTCACTCACATTCGCATACACTCACATTCTCACACACATTTACACACACATTCTCATACACACATTCTCATACACACATTCTTACACACTCACACACGCTGTCACATACACTCACACTCACATATACACTGTCACACTTACAGTCACATACACATTCTCACACACTCGCGCACTGTTACACACTGTCACATACACACTCACACATATTCTCTCACACACATGTTCTCTCACACGCACTGACCGCCCCACGCCTGACCCTCAAAGCGTCTCTCCAGATGCCCGGAGCCCTGCGCCCGCGGCCGGGCCAGCCTTGCTCTCGGAAGTCGGGTTGAAATCCCTCCCCCTCCCCAGCCCGCGTGTGTCTGGCGCTTGGCCTGACGGAGCGGGCCGAGAGCGGGGAAGGGGAGAGAGAAAAGCCGCCGGCCAGTTCCCGTCCGGGCCCGCCTCCATCTGAAGAGCTCATTACTACAACACAAGCAATTCATCTCCGCCGCCAGCTCTGTGGGGCTGCTGCGCACGGCCATGCCTGTCAGGGGGCGGGGGCTGTGAGTGAGGACCCCCACCCCGCAGGCTGGATGACGTCACCGGCACGCCCACTCCTCGCCCTGGACTTGCACGCCTCCTCTCACTCACCACGGGGCTCACTTCTCCCCTGGACACCACTCAACGACGTCACCACTTCCCAGGCTCCACAAGACCCCTGCCCACGGCTCCCACGCTCTCACGGGGCGTTTGTGGCTAGATAGCCCTGCTGAGCGGTGAGGTCAGCTCTCGTGACCGTGACCTCGCCCCCGACTCTCCAGGCCACCTCCTGTCCTGGAGGGACCAACAGGCCCTGCGTTCAGTCTCTCGGCCACCGTCCCCCATGCATGGGTCAGCGTGTCCTGCCTGGAGACACCGTGGGCCTTCGCCCAGGCACTGGAACCATGAGGAGTAGATGGACAATGCCACAGCTCTCCTGGGCGATGGTTCTCAATGCCCACCAACAGGGATGGGTGTGAGACAGAAACACAGACAGGCCCGTGGCCATGGGAGGGCCAGAGATGCCCGTCGGAGCAAAGACCTGCATGAGGGACAGCGGGCGAGCTAGAGAGACCCCGGGCAGCGGGCCCGCCGGGCGGCTCTGTGTGCTTCCAGGGGCTCTGTGCAAGCTCTTGGACAGGAAGGGGCACAGCGGGGGCGGGGCCAGGGCCTTCACAGCCCCTCTGACCTGCCCCTGGCCTGTGCCACCTGCTCCTCACTTCCCGGCACAGACAGGCGATGCAGCCAGGCCACCTGTTCCCCAGGAGGGGCAGAGCCGTGCTCTCCAGGGAGCACAGCGGGGGTGGGGGTCCAGAGGCCGTCTGAGGGGCCAGGACGATGCGGGACCTCAGGACAGCTGGCGCTCCTGCCCTCGCACCTCCTTCCCCTCCGCCCTGCCGAGTGGGCCCAGCAAACTGAGGACAGCGCTGGCGGGATTCATCTTCGTTGCTTTTATCCTCACTTCTACGGAACTTTCGGAGCCAGCGCCGCTGCGCTGATTTTTTTTCCTACTTTGCACAAATTCAGCGAGGCCTGAGGCTGGAAACCTCGCTTGCCATTTCCGGGCGCCCATGCCCCTCGGTACAGGCACTGGAGGAGGGGAGCTGTTTAGGGGGCGTCATCCTGAAGCCTGGGGGATGGACAGCGGGGCACCTGCCACCCTCCGACCCCCGCGCTGCCAGCCCCAGGGCAGAGCACGGGCCCCCCGCGGACGGATGTCCCAACAACTCTCCGCTCGCGCTCCAGGCCGCCAGCTCGCTCGGCACAGCCCGAGGCGGGCGAGGGCTCCGGTGTGGGTGTGCCTGCCTCAGGAGCTGCGCGGGGCGCCTCCGGGCCCAGGAGGACGGGGTCGGGTCAGAGCCTCGCCCAGCCAGCTGGACCGGAAGCCCCAGGCTCTGTGACGCCAGCAGACGCGTCGCACAAGCCAGCGGCCTCTTCTGGATTGCTTTGCCAAAGTTTGGATTCTACTGATTTGTCGTAAATAAACCCAATTTTCACTCCCTTCACACAAATCATCTTTTTTTGGAACTGGTTTAAAAAAGAAGAACGAGCAAATGCCCGGGCGATGGGGACATGGGCGGAGCGTGACGGGCGCGCGGCACCCAAAACGAAACGGAGGCGCCAGGGGCCGCCCGTCTCCATGGCAACGGGGACGGACCGCCCCTCCGGGCTCCTCTCCCCACGCACCTCCAGCGTCCAGCAGCCATCAGAGAGGAGGAACGGGCAGAGATGGACAGCAGGCGGGCGGCCTGTGCTGGCCTTACCCAAGGACACGTGGGCAGGGGCCACAGTGTGGGCGGCCCCCGTGCCTCCCCTCACTCCGCTCGGCAGTGTGAGGACACAGAGCCCACGGCTGCCTCCCCCGGGTCTTCTTGCGGCCATGCCTGGCTTGGCCCCATCACCATCGGATCGGGGTCATGCGGGGTGCGTGCCCTGGGCAGTACACGATTTCATCCTCCCCAAGGGAGGTTGGCCCCCACCCTTGGCCCCCGGGAGGCGTCCAGCCCCCACCCCCCACTCTCCTGCCTGGGGTCCTTGGCCATTGGCCAGCCCAGCAGTGTGATCCAGCGTGGAGGCCTTGGCTCCTCTGGTCTCCACTTGACCTCCTGCGGGGCAGCGGGGCAGGCTGGGGTGGCCGAGGGTCAGGGACCCCTGGACACTGCAGCTGGCGTCAGGGTGGGGTGGTCGTGGGGACGACCCCCGCCCTGGGCCCCGGAAGGTGAGGAGGGTGCAGGTGGGCTCGCTCCTCTCCCACCGCCATGGAAAACCCTGCCCCAGGCTCACGGCAGAGGCAGCGGGAAGACGCCGGAGCCGGCGTCCCAGCCGACTTCTCCCCGCCGCGTGGCACCGTGCCTCATGCAGGATGCGAGCAGAACCCGTGTTTGAAAACGCTGAATGTCAAAAGGAAGAGCAGAGGCAGGCGGCGCGACGGAAATAGGCGCGCGTGGAGTGGGCCTGGCGCCTGCACCCAGTCCTCCGCCAGAGCTCGGCGAGCAGAAGGGGAGGCAGAGCGGGTGCGGCTGCTGGCTCCACCCTGGGCCCCACGCCCGCCCGCCGGCCGGAACAGCCACTCCCAAGGCTTCTTCTCTCCAAAGCTGAGCACAGCAGCGGCTCTGGAGCCTCAGCCCTGAACAGTGGGCAGGCCCGGCCAGCCCCTCGTGGTGCCCGCTGTTAGGGGTGGGATCCACACACCTGCCACCCCACCCACCGCCGAAACACGGTCACTCCCACGGGGCGGGAGCAGTGCCAAGACACAGGCCAGCCCTGGCAATGACCTGGAGAGAGCCTGCACCTGCTAAAGGGCGCCCCACCCCCACCCCCCGCCTGCTGGTACCCGGCCAGCGCCTACACGGGCCTACTAGGGACTTGGCACCAGAGGCGTCTGCTCCAGGGACCCTAGGCTGAGCCCTCCCGGGGATCATGAAGCAGAAAACGTCCCAGCGTCACAGGAACGAAGCTCATTAGAAGCCACAGCCGGCCCTCACGGCCCTGCACCCCAGGACGGAAACATCTGAGGGCGCCCGGGTGAGCACTCTGATCCCCGGCACTCGGGGTGTCCGGCGGGCAGATCTGTGTCTGTCCCAGCGCTGCAGACGGGGGTCCAGGGGGCTCGGGGACGCTGGGCAGAGTCCAGCTGTGGACGACGCAGGCTGCTGCCCAGCAGGGGCACAGGGGGACAGCGCCGGGCCCGCAACGGCCAGCAGCTCCCGGCTCACGGTGGCTCCCACGTCTCAGGAGTAGCCACAGCAGTGCCGATGGGGACCCCGAGGCAGGTCGGGGGTCTGCAGGGAGCTGCATCCAAGTGCTGTGGGTCCCAGGGTCCACACGAAGGCAGCTTCCAACCTCTTCGCGAGAGGCACGGGGTTCCCATTCTTCCGATCTCCTGGTTACCCAGGGATGCGATTTTGCTCAGGCCCTGGACTTACAAAAGCAGGAAAAATAATGGGCCAGGATCTTAGGGAAGATGAGAAGCAGGGCTAGCCAGGTTTCCATGGCACCCCAGCAACCGCCTCTGATGGATGGGGGACGGGACGGGGATCAGGAGGGGCGTGGGGAAGGCCCAGGAGCCCTGGCTGGGGACCGACGGGACGGGGATCAGGAGGGGCGTGGGGAAGGCCCACAGGCCCGGGCTGGGGACCGACGGGACGGGGGATCAGGAGGGGCGTGGGGAAGGCCCAGGAGCCCTGGCTGGGGACCGACGGGACGGGGATCAGGAGGGGCGTGGGGAAGGCCCGCGGGCCCTGGCTGGGGACCGACGGGACGGGGATCAGGAGGGGCGTGGGGAAGGCCCGCAGGCCCGGGCTGGGGACCGACGGGACGGGGGATCAGGAGGGGCGTGGGGAAGGCCCAGGAGCCCTGGCTGGGGACCGACGGGACGGGGGATCAGGAGGGGACTTGGGGAAGGCCCAGGAGCCCTGGCTGGGGACCAGACAGGATGCGGGATCAGGAGGGGGTGTGGGAAAGGCCTGTGGGACTGTGGCTGGGGACTAGAGGGGATGTGGGATCAGGAGGGGCGTGGGGAAGGCCCGCGGGCCCTGGCTGCGCCCTCTCCTTCACCTCCTGGAGAGGAGCACTCGGGACAAGCTGGGCCTGGAAAACCCCAGCTCCCCGAGTGCTGGGTGGGGCAGAGGTCCGAGGGTGTGTGTGTGCCGTGGGGGCCACATCACCCCACCCTCTCACCAACTCGAGACCACGCCTATTCTAGGAAGACTGTGCTCGAGATGTCGGGATCCTACTACCCTGCGTGGGTTTTCTAGAACAACAGCAGACGCTCCCATCACCTCCGGTCCACGGAGAAGTACCGGCCATGATGCTGGCCCCGGGATTTGCACACCAGGACACCCCTGGGTGTAGTCCAATAACAGAAGTCTCCAATAGCAATGTATCTGTTGTCATTTACTCTCTCTACCTCCTTCAGAAGGGAGGAGGCAAACCATTCTGGAGCATTCCAGAACTTTCCAGAATGCTCTGTTCCAGTTAATTCGGGTTTGTTCTTGCCTTCACACATTTTCCTGCACCTGTTGCCTGGTGGGTTCATGGAATAGGAACCTGCAGACGGGTGAGACCTCACCCCATCGCTGCTCAGGGACCAGGGTGCTGGAGGGGAGGCACTGAGCGATGTTGAGGAGCCAGCAGCACGGTGGGCAGTGCTCCTCTGTGCCAAGCAAGAATGAAAACGAGGGGTGGCCACTGGGACCAGGAACGTCACGGCTCAGGACACTCACGTCTCCTACACAGTCCGGCTTGGGTCTCGGCTACTCCGATACAGCTCCTTGGCAAAATGCACCTGCGAAGCGGTGGTCAGCCTAAGCAATTGGGTCCCTGCCACCCATGCCAGAGACAGATTGAGTTCCTGCCTCCTGGCTTTGGCCTGGTCCAGCCCTGGCTGTGCAGCCAATTGGAGAGCAAAACAGTAGCTGGAAGATTCTCCCCCCCTCCTTTCCCTCCCTCTCTCCCTCTCTCCCTCTGCCTTTCAAATCCAATAAGTAAATCTTTGCAGAAAAAGAATGAAAATGAAACATGACAGGCTCACACACAGGTCCTCGCCCGGGAAGCTCCAGGCTCCCGGGAGGTCACGGGTCCCTGTTACTGCGGTCACTGTGCATCCTCACTGATGCCCGGCTACAAGGAGAACAGCTGGCTCAGGCAATCTCCACCGGACCACAGGGCTCGGCTCTGAAAGTAAAAGCCGCTTAGAGGGGCCGGCGCTGTGGCGTGGCGGGTAAAGCTGCGCCTGCAGTGCCACATCCCATATGGGCGCTGGTTCGAGTCCCGCCTCTCCACTTCTGATCCAGCTCTCTGCTATGGCCTGGGATAGCAGTGGAAGATGGCCCAGGTGCTTGAGCCCCTGCACCCACGTGGGAGACCTGGAAGAAGCTCCTGGCTCCTGGCTTTGGATTGGCCTCGCCCCGGCTGTAGTGGCCATTTGGAGAGTGAACCAGCAGATGGAAACTCTCTCTCTCTCTCTCTCTCTCTCTCTCTCTCTCTCTCTCTCCCTTTCTCTCTGTAACTCTGCCTTTCAAATACACAAAAGAATTTTTAAAAAGGCACTGAGAGTATGATTCACCCCAGGGGCCCTGGCTTTAATCCACTCCCAAGCGGCTCAAAGCTCACACGAGTGCTGCTCCTCCCCGGGCTGCGAGAGGCAGAGCGGAGCCGCTGTTCTGTGCCCCGTCCCATCCAGGTTGCAGGTGTGGCCAGGGCCTGCTCTGTCCTGTGACGTGGGGCAGCCACGGTGCACGCCAGGCAGCCACATGCAGAGGGAAGTGACCGTCTGCCCTTCAGTGAGGAAGCTGAGGCTCAGAGAGACCATGGGGACTGCCCGGGGTCACACAGCCCTGAGACAGCGACAGAGCCAGCCGTGGACACACGCGTGTACAAACATGTGTCACGCAGCGCTCACCATACCTAGGGGCAGAATCAGGGCAGGGGCCCAGGAGGCGATGGATGGAGAGTCCTGGTGCAGCTGGGAGCCGAGAGCCGGCGCTGGGTACAGAGCTCAGCGCAGGGATCCATGCCACAGTGTGGGCAAATCCCAGGCATCACGCTGGTGAGCCCCACACCATGGTGCCACGACGTGTGCAGCACAGGTCAAGCCCCAGAGACTGGAAGTGGACCCGTGGTTTCCAGGGCAATGGAGTGACACTGAGGGCAAGGATTCCTCCTGGGGTGACTCAGAGGTGTCAGAACGGGAACTTGGGGTGCGGACAACATGTTGCCGAAGTGTGAAGTCCACCTCGACTCAAAAAGCAAGCCAAAGGAGAAATGTTGGCTGAGTCTGAGTCCCTGTTGGCTGAGTCTGAGTCCATCTGCCACCTGAGCCCAGGTCCCTCCTGTGAAATTCAGATCTTCCCTGTGGCCACCTCTCTGGTGAGAGAAAGGTCTTCCTTTCCTTCCATTGATTCACTCCCCAGTGGCCGCTACGTCAAGCGCTGTGCTTATCCGCAGCCAGGAGCCAGGTGCTTCCTCCTGGTCTCCCATGCGGGTGCAGGGCCCAAGCACCTGGGCCATCCTCCACTATCTTCCCTGGCCACAGCAGAGAGCTGGACTGGAAGAGGAGCAACCGGGACAGAATCCGGCGCCCATATGGGACGCTGGTGCCGCAGGCAGAGGATTAGCCAAGTGAGCCACGGCGCCGGCCATCGCCTTGTCTTTACCGCACCAAGACACAGCGCCATGGCCTGCACTGGGCGCCCAGCCCGCGCTTGCTGAATGAGAAGCCAACAAGCAAACATGGTGTGGGGGGGGCACCCTGCTCTCGAGCGGGGCACGCTTCCGCACCAGCCTCGTCGCACCCAGGCGCCCTGTGGCCCCCAAGGCCTTTGTGCTGGGGCCACAGAGCAGAGTGTGGGGGCAGCAGAGACAGGCCCACAGAGGAAAGCCCACGGCAGCCTCATCTGTTTCAGCCCCGAGTGGAGAGAGGATCGGCCAGGAGGCAGGACACGACTCAAAGGCACGGCGCTCGGTGGAGAATCGGACAAATCGGACCCAAGTGGAGCCACTCCACTTCCGGGATCCCCTCCCCCTCCTGGGGACAGGCAAACCTGCAGGGACAGCGTGCGGGTGTCTCCTGCAGCCAGGCACCAGTCAGCTTCCCCATGCCCAGCCACTGCAGGGGAGCGAGGGCTGCTTTGGGGCTGGATGGGAGGTTCTCCGCTGGAGATGAGTCTGGCTCTGCAGAGGCCACAGGATGGCAACAGCCAGGCAGGCAGAGAGAGCGGCCCCGGGACAGCCCTCCCCGGACAGCAGTGCCCAAGGACACCCAGGGCCTGAGGACTGTCCATGGTGTGGACCCTGAGGACTGGCTGAGCCCATGAGGGTGTGGAGGCTCCCACAGGGCAGTTGGGTCACTGGGCATGAAGCCGGAACAGCCTAGAAACTGTGTCAGTCCCCGCACCTCCGACGTGGGCATGGATGTCAAAGACGAGAAGTCACAGAAGCTCAAGGCCAACGGCAAGACAGAGCTGGCCACTGCGTCCCTTCCTCCACTCGCCATGCCTGACGGGCGCCCCACGGATGCACGCCCAGGGCTTCCGTCCGAGAGCCTGCAGGATGCGGGCAGAGCGAGCTGGCCCCACACCCGCCTGCGCGCGCCCGGGACGCTGTCCCACTGCTCCAGAATCAGGAAGCCTGGACTCCTGTGTGGGACTTGAGCGAGCCAGGCAGGGACGTGGCGCTGACCCCGAGAGGCTGCTCCACTTTCAGAGCTGACCCGGTTCAGTCAGGCGCTGGACAGCTCCGCTCCTCCCAGCACCGCGCGGCCGTCACCACCACGTCACACCCACATGCTGCTGCCTCCTGCAGCCCGGGAGGTGGCAGACACACTGCATGTCCATGCCCAGTCACCGTAGCTGCCAAGGACCTCCCTGGAGAGACCGAGTTATTGATTTGAGAGGCAGAGAGAGAGAGAGGGAGAGAGAGAGAGGGAGAGAGAGAGGGAGGTCTTCCGTCCGCGGGTTCACTCCCCAGCTGGCTGCAACAGCCAGGGCTAGGCCAGGCTGAAGCCAGGAGCCGGGTGCTCCATCCAGATCTCCCACGTGGGTGCAGGGCCCAGGCACTTGGGCCATCTTCCGATGCCTTCCCAGGCCATTAGCAGGGAGCTGGATCGGAAGTGGAGCAGCCGGGACTCGAACCGGTGCCCCTATGGGATGCCAGCACCGCAGGCGGCAGTTTTGCCGACCCTGCCAAAACGCCAGACACAAGTTTCCACTTCTGAATTAAATTTCTGAGTCACTGTAGGTTCCCAGCACCGACAGCTGGGCCACAGGGCCGCTCGTGCCCCTCGCCGGGTTCCCTGGGCGCTGCCTCGGACACAGTCAAGACAGAGAGCTGTTCCGTCCCACAGGGGTCCTCTGACCCCACCCCCTCCCCCACCACCCCGTGGCCCTGCAGCCACCCGGGGGCTCTCCACCCCTCCTTCTGTCATCTCAGTGCCGCGGGACCGGCTCCCGGGAGGCGCATGCAGGTGGCCGGAGGGACCCGCAGTTCTCTGGCTTCTGTGGCTGAGAGGAGCCCGAGTGGACGTGCGGCCGTCGCTTAACCCTTCACTGGCCAGAGGACCCCCAGGCTGCTTCAGGCCGGGGTCATCCACAGATAGAAGGCGGAGGTGCTCTGCCGTGTGGCGGTCACAGGCAGGGTGGCACCGTTAGTGTCAACAGCACTCAAGCCCCATGCCCGCCCCCTGCAGTGAACACGTGTTCCCGTCCCCCCACCTGGCCGGCGCTCGGGGCTGCCCGGGTTTCTATCTGAGCCATTCTGATAGGTGTGGGGGTGACGTCTCGGGTTTTACTTTACATTTCTCAAGTGCATTGCTCAAATGACTAACGATGTTGAACATCCTTCTGTGTGCTTTTAAAAAATACTGTTTAAAAAAATTAATTTGAGAGACAGAGCAAGCTCCTATCGGCCAGCTCGCTCTCCAAATGCCAGGAACCGGAGCTCAGTCCGGGTGCTGCCCCACACCAGGGCAGGAACCCCGCCGCTGGAGCCACCACAGCTGCCTCCCGGGGTCGGCGCCGGCAGGAAGCCAGGACCAGGAGCGGAGCCAGGACTGGAACCCAACACTGCGCTGCGGGACGGGGGCCAACAGCCCAACGCCGGCCCCTCCGTGCTGCTTCCTGCCACGCGAGTAGCCTTTTAGGTGTGGTGTCCCCGACACCTGCCGTGGTTTGTTTTCTCACTGTTGATTTTGGAGAGTTCTTTACATATTCTAGAACAATCCTCTGTGAGCAGTGCTTTTGCAAATCGCATCCCACTCAGCAGCTTGCCTTTTCATCCTCTCTGGAGGGCCTCCCAAGGAGCGAACTTTAAGATTTTGATGAGCTCCAATTTATCAGTTTTTTGCCTTTTATGGATCTTGACTTCGGTGTCAGATTTCAAAATTCTCCGCCCAGGCCTGCATCTAAGAGTCTGATTTTCTTCCAGGAGTTGCTCACGTCACCTTGGATTCCGGGACGGGTGTTTGAGGGACGTGGGTGATCCCCCGAGCTGCTCCCTCCTCCCTGGCCGGGAGGTCCTGCTCCTCTGTGGAAACGGCCCCACTGCTCTGCACCTGGGCACTCTGTTCTCTCCCACACACTCTCGGCTACTGCAGCTCCAGAACACGTCTTGTGATCTTCGCCTTTGCGTGTAAATCTTGGAATAATCGCTATGCACAAAACTACTGCTGGCAATCGGGTGCGAATCTCACTGGGGTGGCCACTGCACCCCGTGTTGCAGTGCCCGGGACGGAGTCTCCGCTCTGCTTCTGACCTGCCTCTGTCCACGTGCATGGCAGGCATCGGGCCATGGCTCAAGGACACCCATGAGGGAGCCCCGGACATGGAAATCCGGGCCCCTGGCCTCTGCCTGGCCCAGCCCCAGGAGCTAATGGAACATCTTTTCTCTTTTAAGTAAATAAATAACCTCAATGGGAAAATGTACTAAATTTCTATTAATACATATGAATCTAAGAATTGATCTCTCACTGCTTTGAGTCTTCTGCTCCATGGACATGGTATATCTGTCCAGGGTGGGTCTGTGTAGTGCTTAGCACACATATTCTCACACAGATTTGTTTTTTAGATTTACATCTATATATATCCTTTCTTGAGTGACTGTCAATAATATTGTACTTTTATCCACAATGTCTACGTATTCATGGCTCATGGACAGAAATGCAGTTTATCTTTGTATATTTATCTTCCATTCTGTGGCCTTCGAGAACTCGCCTGTAACTTCTAGAAGTTTCTGTTGTTTATAAACTTCATGCTGGGTCGGAAGTGCAGCAGCAGGGACTCGAACTGGCGTCCATATGGGATGTCAGTGCTGCAGGCAGCGGCTTTAACTCCCTGCACCACAGCGCCGGCCCAGGCTGGGTCACCAATTTTGCCACCTAAAAACAAGGAGGGCCATCCCTCCTCTCCCTGCAGTGCAGCGGCTCGAGGCTCCAACCCTAGGGGGAGGCACCCAGGGTCTCACAGGTGCACAGACAAGGCCAGGCACAGGCTGATGGAGAAGCTCCCGGTCAGCTGGAGGAAGCCTCCCCTCTTCCCTTCCCACGAGAGCCTTTTTTGGGAACACACGTTGAATTTATCAAATGGGATTCCTGCGTCGGGAGATCTGCCTGCGTGCCTTCTCTTCTTCTGCCTTTGTTCGCGGCAGCTCGCGCCAAGGGTCTCCCGGTGTTGAACCATCCTTGCATCATGGAGCAAACCCCCCTTGGTCATTCGCTCCTGTTTTGCTGGGCTTTTTCGTCTATTTTTCATGAATCACACTGGTCTGCAGTTTTCTCCGTACTGTCCCTGTTGCCTTGACATCAAAGCAACACCAGCTTCATGGAATGAATTGAAAACGTTAGCGTTTCATAGCTCTCTCCTGGAGCCAGACTGTCCCCCGGCTCCTCCCTTCTGCCAACAGAAACACTCCTCAAGACCAGGAATTCCCAGAAACAGCAGGAAAACACCGTGCACAGGCCCTGGAACCCTGGCTGGCTCATCACCACCCAGCTGCCTCGCATCTCTCTCAATCCCACGCCTGGGGCCAGCCCTGGGAAGTGGGGAGGGATGCTGCCCTCCCGGCCTTACCCCCCCACCCCCCGGCATCCTCACCGCAGCAGCCAGGGCAGGTTGCGGCACCAGCTCTGGGCAGGACTGGTGCTCTCCTGCCACCCCAAGTTCTGGAAGGTGAACGTGGAGGGTGTGGAAGGGATCATGGTCCTGCTGACGAAGCTCAGGCGTTCGACGTAATTTAAGTCGCATCAACATAGAGCCATCTCAGAGCTCAGGGACTGAAGTCAGAGCCAGCGCCCAGACCGGCGGCTCTCCGGCCACCCAGGGCTTGACCTCAGTCCCCAGGGAAGCCGTCGGGGATGCCCCAGCCAGGCAGCCAATTTGGAAACACGGGGACAGGGCTGTCACCCTCTGCTCACTGCACGGGTCGGGTTCCTCTGCATGGGATCCGTGAGGCTCCCACACGCCAGCGGCCCGTGGAGGCTTTGTCAGTGCCGGGGCCACACTGCCCAGGTCCCCGGGAGGGTGACTGGCAGCTGCTCCCGTCAGCCCACGTGGAACCGGAGCCTCCTCCCAGGCCTGCAGCAGCCGCGATCTGACGGTGGCCCGTGCATCCCGTGTTTGCTCAGAGCCTCGGGCCTGTGAGCGTCAGCACAGGGGGCCTGGGTGAAAAATGACTTCTTCATCTGGCAACGGAGCCCCTGGCAACGCTCAGGGCCGGTGCTGTGGCACCATCTGTTAGGCCTCCACCTGCAGTGCCCGCATCCCATATGGGCGCCGGTTCAAGTCCCACCTTCTCCTTCTCTGATCCAGCTCCCTGCTAATATGCCTAGGAAGGCAGTGGAAGACGGCCCAAGTGCTTGGGGCCCTGCACCCATGTGGGAGACCCGGAGGAAGCTCGGATCAGCCCAGCTCCAGCTGCTGCAGCCATTTGGGGAGTGAACCAGCAGATGGGAGACCTCTCTGTCTCTGTCTCTCCCTCTCTGTCTCTCCCTTTCTCTCCCTTTCTCTCTCTCCTTCTCTCTCTGTCTGTCTCTGTCTGTCTCTGTCTCTCTCTGTCTCTCCCTCTCTGTCTCTCCCTTTCTCTCTCTCCTTCTCTCTCTGTCTCTGTCTCTCCCTCTCTGTCTCTCTCTGTCTCTCTCTCTGTCTCTGTTTCTGTGTTTGTCTCTCTGTCTGTAACTCTGCATCTCAAATAAATAAAATATTAAAAAAAAGATGCCCAGGAGCACATGGACCTCAACCTCCCCCATCCACCCACACATGCACACATAAAAGCACACATCACACACATGTACACATATATGCACACACCACACACATGTACACATAAATGCACACAACAAAAGCATGAAGACAACTGCAGGTGCACAACCTCACACAGGCACACAAACCACACAGAAACACAAGCATGCACGCCCACAATCACAACCACACACACACAGATGCCCACAAGCACACACGTGTGCACGCACACACCAACACAGACTTCTGGAACAAGGCCCCCAACCCTCTGTGTTCCAGCCCGGCCTTGGCCATTCACTGCTTCTCCTCCTCCCACGAGGGAGACCCAGAGGACAGGAGTCTGGGAGGCTCAGAGCAGGTGCTGGGGCAGGGACAGGACAGTGAGCCTGTGCACCTGCAGCTCGGGGCGGGGCAGCCAGAGGTGCCCGTGTCTCCCTAAGGGGGATCCCCTCAGGCTGGGGGCCCTGCAATGGAGGACACCCACCGGCCGTGTCTCCTCCAGAGCCCGGCTCTCCCTCCACCTGCCTGACCCCCAGCTGACCCCACTGCCCTGGCCTCAGGGAGCTCTGGTTTCGGGGCCAAGTGACCACACTTCCGACACACCCTCCTCGGTCCCCAAGGCACAGCCGTACAAACTGGTATGGGAGGTGCCCAGTTGGTGTGAATGCCCATCTGGGATTGGGACAGGCATCTCCCTCCGCGGACTGTGGGCCACTGAAGGAAGCAGCTGCTGTCCCAGCACAGCCCAGCCACACAGCTGGGGCTCGGCGGCCGCCCTCCCCTGCCATCCGGGACGGCCTCCTTGGAGCAGTTGGGGAGCAGGCGTCGGCCTCAAAATAAATCGCGTTGCTCAGCTGGGAATTTGCACAGGAAACACCTGTCCTGAGCAGACGTCCACTGCGTTGGCCACGGGCCCCTCGTGGGCACCCCGGAGTGCGAAGCGTGGCTGGCACGAGCTCACAGGGCTTCTGAGGATAAGATGCACAGACTCGCACGGAGCAGCCACAGACACCGGCCCCGGGTCACACGGGGCGGCACGCAAACGGCCACATTCTGGGTGGATGGCGTTCAGTGAAATACGATCCTGGGGTGGGCGCTGGGGCGTAGTAGGTTGCACCTCCGCCTGCAGCGCCAGCAGCCCCTGTGGATCCGGCTCTCTGCTGTGGCCTGGGAAGGCAGTGGAAGATGGCCTAAGTGCTTGGGCCCCTGCGCCCCCGTGGGAGACCCATGAGAAGCCCTTATTGGGAATTCTGGAGCACAGACCTGGGGGTGCCTGGCCTCCGACCCAGCCTGAGTATTTGAGTAATTTCACCCCAGCTCCCCTCCCCCGCCCATGCCGCTACTGGGCTTCGACATCTGTGGGGGCTGAAATGGACGCGATCCTGGGACAAGGACTGAGGCACGAAGGGAACCAGAGGACGTGGACATCGGGGCCTTGGCTCTGGTGACAAAGGATGCGGCGTTCTGTGCCGTGTCTGAGCACAACCGGGGCTGCCGCTCCCCAGGAGAGCTGCAGGTGCGCACCTGGGGCCGCTGCACAGACCCCTCCCCCGCCCCCTCGGGCCTCTTTGCTGACCGCTCTTGCCCACCACGACGGTGTCCAGTGAACCTCTCCCTGAAGCAAATGAACTCGCGCGGCCCCGAGACATGAGCCCCATGGCAAAGCCAGAAAGTGTTCCCTCCGAGCCCGAGCCCGGCCCCACCCCACGTCGCCCTCTCGCCCTATGGACGCCTTCCCCGCTCCCTGCCACCTCCTCCCGTCCCCGTCCCATCTAAGCCCACCCCGGGCAGTTGCTGCCCAGCTCCTCTCACTCATGACTGGAAGAGACAGAGATGGTCTCTCCTGCGCTCGTCCACGTGCCGATCACGACAAATTCTCAAGCCGACAGAATGACGCGCGGACGGTGGGACCCGCAGCAGTGCTGAGCCCAGGCGGGGAGGTAGGAGCCGTCTAGGGCAGCAGTGCCCTGATCCTGTCTGGGCTCCACGTGGGCACACAAGGAGCAATGGGAACATGGGGCAGGACCCGATGGAGCAGGTGCAGTGCCCTGATCCTGTCTGGGCTCCACGTGGGCACACAAGGAGCAGTGGGCCCACAGGGCAGGACCCGATGGAGCAGGTGCAGGACCCTGATCCTGTCTGGGCTCCACGTGGGCACACAAGGAGCAGTGGGCACACAGGGCAGGACCCGATGGAGCAGGTGCAGGACCCTGATCCTGTCTGGGCTCCACGTGGGCACTCAAGGAGCAGTGGGCACACGGGGCAGGACCCGATGGAGCAGGTGCAGGACCCTGATCCTGTCTGGGCTCCACGTGGGCACACAAGGAGCAGTGGGCGCACAGGGCAGGACCCGATGGAGCAGGTGCAGGACCCTGATCCTGTCTGGACTCCACGTGGGCACACAAGGAGCAGTGGGCACACAGGGCAGGACCCGATGGAGCAGGTGCAGGACCCTGATCCTGTCTGGACTCCACGTGGGCACACAAGGAGCAGTGGGCGCACAGGGCAGGACCCGATGGAGCAGGTGCAGGACCCTGATCCTGTCTGGGCTCCACGTGGGCACATAGGGCAGGACCCGATGGAGCAGGTGCAGGACCCTGATCCTGTCTGGACTCCACGTGCGCACACAAGGAGCAGTGGGCGCACAGGGCAGGACCCGATGGAGCAGGTGCAGGACCCTGATCCTGTCTGGGCTCCACGTGGGCACATAGGGCAGGACCCGATGGAGCAGGTGCAGGGCAGGCGGATCCACTAGACATTCCCTGACCATCAGGGGCGGAGGGGACAGGGCCCCTGGTCACAGGGACTCTGAGACCACAGACCATGAGGAAGCCCCTGGCAGACATGCTCCCCCACCCCGCCCCGCAGCCCCGCAGCCCAGCCTCAGTTCCCACTGCTGGTGCTGCCTCTGTCCAGCAGCCACTAGGGAAGCCCCCGGGGGCCTCATCACGGGGCTGGCCAAGGTGGGAGGCAGCGAGGACGAGAGGGATGAGAGCCAAGGGCAGGAGGGCCAGCGAGCAGACGGGGGCGGGGGAGTCGGGGGCTGGGAAGGCTGCAGGGCACGAGACCCGGAGCTCATTGAGCGCAGCACGCCACGGCCGACTCCATCCTGGGGAGAGGTGCAGTTACAGAAAGGAGGAATCCTGCAGCGGGCGCCGCCCACCTGCACCTGCTGGCCCTGCAGAGCCCCGCTCCACCCTGGCTGGCCTCTCTCCTGCTCACAGACCAACGGGGCTTCGGCCTCTCCCCCGTAGCCAGGCCTTCACAAAGGAAGGGAGGAGGGGGGAGCCCAGCACAGCTCTGAAGTCAGCTCCCCACTCCTGGTGTCCCAATTACACAGGTCCGGTCCCGGGGCTCCTGGGAGACAATTAGGCGGCCGCCACCTGCCCCCAGCAGCGGGAGTCCCGGGAGGGCTTCGGGGACCTGGCCCTGAAGCAGCACCCGAGCACTCTCGGATGCCCATGGCTGGGTGCGGAGCCCCAAGCCGGGCCAGGAGCCCTCCTCCTGGCAGCCGGAGGGAGCCCCTGTGTGGCTGGGCGCGGGGGTCCCCGGGGCTGACGTGGGCAGCCCCCAGCCTGTCACTGGAGGCAGACTAACTGGAGTTAATCTGTTACGTAACCGCCACGCCCCACCCGGCGGCCTCATGAGCCCCGGCCCCCTTGCGTCCTTGGAAGGGGGCTTCGAGGAAGAAACCGGCCGCACCCCCGCTCCTCGGCTCAGGCCCCTCGAAGCCGCCGCTCCTGCCCGCCCCTCCCGCCTGCCTGGCACCAGGCGGGAGAAGCCCTGTCAGGCCAGACTTCAAACGTGGAAATCTAGATCAAGGATATATTTGGCTTTCCCAGCTAATCTTTACATCAGTTCGGTCTCTGCTGACTTGTAACCCTTTGAAGAAACCTTGGCAACTGTGTTTGGGTAAGGCCGAGGTCTCTCACGCAACCCCGGCCAGAAGCCCCCCAGCTCCGGAGGGCTCTGCCTTCTGCAGCTTCCCCGTGGGTCTCCACGGAAGAACTCTCTGGGGAGCGCGAGACCCAGGAAGCTCCCAGAGCGACATCCGCCAGGCACCGTGTTGGATTCCGGGTCGGAGGCGCTGGGGCGGGACGAGGAGGCCAGGGTGGGATGGGGCTCCTCTGCCCAGTGCCGGACCCCTGCCCCGAGCACACAGCCCACGCAGGGTGTAGAGAGCTGCACGCAGGAGCGTCGGGAGGCCCTGCTCTCCTCCCAGGGCACCGAAGGCAAGGAAGCAGGTGACTAAATAAAAGGCCAGGAGCAGACAGGGAGGGTCCACCCCCTGCTCCCCAGGCTTGCACCCCAGGGGGCGGGGAGGGGCCGCCCTCACTGGTGGAGATTGGAGCCGCCTCCTAAAGTCGTGATTGCAGGGAGCATTCCAGTCCCCGACGAGTGTCACAGCCGCCGACGCGAGATGGATTCCAGCGGCAATCAATGGAGCAGCAGCAGCTGGAACCCGGCGTGAGCCAGGATTCACCGGGAGCCAATGTTTGTGGTCGCAGCGTTTGACTCCATCCATTAGCGCTCGGCGGCAGGGCCCCAGCTGCTCAGGGACTCATCCGGGGACGGCGGCGGCAGCCCAGCCAGCGGCTCCCTGCCGCGAGGCCAGGGCGCGGCACAGCGCCAGCGCTGGGCTGACACACCCAGGGCCGGAGCAGGGCAGGGGACCCAGGAGCCTGGGTGCACGCCCCAGCCCCGGAGGAAGCTCGGACGTGGGGCTGCCTGCCGAGCAAGCACCGCCCCCCAAGCTGCTCCAGCCGCTCCCGGACCAGTGGGCCCCGCGCGTGCCGAGCAGCCGGGGCTCCAGCGAGGGTGGCCTCGCCAAGCTGCGGGTTCTTGGGAGCCCTCGATGTGACTGCATTCCCCTCCCCCATTCCCCTCCCCAACCCCCAAAGAAACCCTACAACAGCAGCTCCCTGAGACTCAAGAGACTCAACCTGGTTCCTCTGTCTACAAAGAGGATCCAGACACAACTCAGTCCCAGGCAGAAACAACCAACCAAGCCTGCCCTCTGGGAGCCGGAGCTGAGAACCCCCCCACCCACACACACACACAAGGCCAGCTGCCTGCCGACCCCGGCCAGGGCTGAGCTGGGCTGCTGGGTGCCCAGTGCTCACCTGCTAGGCCGAGGAAGCTGCCTTAAGCAGTGCGTTTCCGGACCGGGACCAGGCCGGCCTCCCTCGCATGCCCTTTGTGATGCAAAGCGACCCAGACCCTCCTTCCTGAGCTCTGCCCAGGGGACCCACAGAGGTGACAGTAACAGCTCCTCCTCGGGAGCTCAGTGACGGAGACTCCGGAGACAGAGGTCAAACTTCAAAACCACGGAGAGCACCCTGTCTGCCCAAAGCCGAAGCCCGGGACCGGCCCGGGGACGCGTCAGTCGGACTGTCCTCCATGCATTTCCAGCCGCCCAGCCGGCGCTTTCCAAGCTCCCCGGCCTCCTTATCAGGATGTTATCATCTTTCCATCTCGCAACTTAGCAACCACAACAACGAAGGAACCTTCCAGGGCCCGAGCAGGCGCCCTGCCCCCTCGGGATCTGGCTGAACCCTGGGACAGCCTCAGCCCAGCGCGAGGGCACTTGGGCCAGGGTCACCGGGCAAAGCCAGCCTGAGCACTCGGGCCGCCTTCAGCCGGCACAAGCAGGCTCAGCCCGGGGGTGCTGAGGTCCAGCCAGCGCCCCACACCCTGTATACACCAAGGGGTGCGAGGTTAAGCTCTCTCTCCCGGCTCCGGGGCAGCCCAGGCCGGCTGCACCAAGGACCAGAAGGGCGGCCAGTCCTGACGTTCGAGATGCTAGCCCCTGTGTTCAACAGCCTGTACCCCTGGGTGCTGAATCCTCTCCTCAACGCTGGCTAGCTCGGGAGCGCTCGCAGCCGTCCCCTGCCGACTTCTGAAAATCAGGACGCGCACACCATCCTCCCTCCCCTCGCCCCACTCCCCCCGGCCTTATCTGGGGGTGGGGGCGGCGCAGGCAGCCTGGCCTGCTCAGGCGCCTCCAGGCCCTCTCCTCCCCAACGCGGGAGCGCAGTGCATCCCAGTGGACAAACTTGAGAACCGCACGCGGGCTCCCTCCGCCTCCACCTGCGTCCTCTCCGCTCTCCTTTCCAGCCTGGGACCCAGACGCGCTGGCTGCGCGGGAGCCCCCCGCCAGGGCGAGTGCGCAGAGGAAGCCCCACCGGCCAACAGGACGCTAAGCCCTGGTCCTCCCAGGCGAGAGCTAGAGAAGCCAGCCAGGGGCGCGCAAAGTTTCCGAAGAAGGGTCTCCCTTGACATCCCCCACCACCCGCAGCGGACGCGGACCCCTGTTATCCTTCCAGCCGGCCTTGGAGTCCGGGACACAGCGCACTCCCGGGCTGTACGCCCCTGTGTTTGTGTGTGTGTGTGGGAGGGCACCAGGCGAAGCTGCCCCCAGAGTCTCACCTCTCCCCCACCCCCAGCTGCCCGCCAGCTGTGCGCGCTCCCCGGCCCCGGGGTCACCCGAAAACAGCTGGGTCTGCAGCTGCGAGCCTGGGAGACCCTCATTCGCCCGCGGCGCCCCAAGGAGGGGTCAGGGCCGGCAGAGTGACTGCCCTGGTTCTGGCTTCCTCCGAGTCTCCCTGCAAAGCTCTCTCTCGGAGCCAGGAGAACCCGCTTCCCCCTACACACGCCTCCCCTCCGCCCCGGAGCCGCGGCCCCCGCGCCCGCCGCGCCCAAGGGCCCGCGCCTCGCCCGGGACCTGGGGAGGAGGCGCGCCGGGGCGGCCGGCCAGGACACTGCGCTGCTGGCGCCGCGAGCTAGGGCGCGCCCGGCCGGCCCCGCTGTCCGGATTGCTGGGGCGGGCGCCCCTGCCTGGATCCCGGACGCGCGGAGCCCAGGAGAGCCTTCCGCTCCCTGCGGGGTCGCGTTGCTCCGGGCTCTGGGCGGGCGCCCCTCGCCGGCCCCCGGTGCACCCGGCAGGCGGCTCGCGAGAGGCAGCGAGCAGGGGTCGCTTTATTCGCAACACTGAGGAAAGCGCCGCTTCAACGCAGCTGCGCACCCCCACACACCCGCGCCAGCCCGGCAGCTCACCTGAGTCCTAAAAGCTGTTGAATCCACATGGTCACGTTTCGGGGAGCGGAGCCTCAGACCTTGCTCGCCCCGGCCATCTGCGCGGCGCCCGCGCCCCGCTCGCCTCCGTCCCGCGGCGCCGATCTCCGGCTCTCGGTCCGCCGCCGCCCGCCGCCCGCCGCCCGCCGGCCGCGGGGCGCACAGCGAGTCACAGCGCGGCCGCGCGGGGCTCCATGCTGGCCGGCGCGCCGCCGCCGTTGGGGCGCATGGCTCAAGCCGGGCGACCCGCGGGGGCGCACATCCTCCGGCCGGGGCGCGGGGCTGGCGAGCCCCTCCGGGGGCGACACAACGAAGGCGGTGTCGGCGGCGGCGCGGGGCGCGCTCTGGGGCTGTCGCTGCGCGGCGAGGGTCCGAGGGGCTGCGGCTTCGCCCTCCCGGGCGGCGAGGAGCGAGGCCCGGGGCGCCGCCGCTCACGGTGCGTTTCTCGCTACGCGCAGATCTTGCCTCCCGGAACCCCGGGCCGAAGGGGCGACGCTGCCCCCGGGGTTTGGGCGACAGCGGCACGGGCGGACTCGGGTCCCCTCTAAGCGCCGCCGGGTCAAGGGGCTCCGCTGGGGACTCCGGGGCCAGTCGGCGCCGCTTCACTCGCCCGGGAGCTCCGTCTGAGCGCTCGCTCTGCAGACGGCCGCGGCCAGGAGGCTGGAAGGAGGCTGGCAAGGGAGGCGCGCAGGGCGAGGGCGCCGGGGAGCGCGGGGCGTGGGGACGCGCGGCGGCGGCGCCGCGCGGAGGAGGCGCGCGGGGATCCCGGGGCCCCGCCGCCCGCGCCCACCGCGCCCTCCGCAGAGCCGCCCGCGCCGCTCGGCCGCCTCCCTCCGCGCGTCCGCCTCTCTGCCCGCTCGCCCCCGCCTCCTCAAGCGGGTCCCAACTCCGCCCGCCCGGCCCGGCTCACGTCACCCGCCTCCCCCGCCCCTCGGACGGGAGCCGGGGGCCCCCGGCGCGACCCCAGCTCCCGCTCGCTGCTGCGCCTCGCAGTGGCCTGGCCTGGGCGACCCCACAGGCGGGGACTCTGGCCGCCCCCTTCCCCATCCCCGGCCTCGTCCCGGTCCCCACCTTGGGAAAGGCTCGAGAGAGGCCGCAGGCTCCGATTGGACCGCCGGGCGCCGGCGGATGGTGTTGCCACGGTAACCGGATGGCTTGCGAAGCTGCTCTGGGTTCTGTCCCGGTTAGGCGGATGCGCCCGGCGGGCCCAGCCTGGAGTCCTGACCCAGAGAGGGGGCGTTCCCGAGGGAGGACGCGGGGCGCACGACACACAGGGGCTGCGCGCAAACTTTCTGGTGGGAGCAACTGTGCGCGGGAGAGGCTGTGGGAGGCTGGGGGAGGGGCACCGCCCCCCCCCCCAGCCTTTCCCTTCCCGCTGCGTGGGCCCCTGGCTCCGCGGTCCGGGTCAGAGCTTCTGCGCTCCAGCGCGGATCCCAGCCTCTGCCTAGGCCGTGGGGATCCAGTGGCCCCTGGGGCCTCGGCTCCTGCAGCTCCTGCTGGCTCCTGCATGGTAGATTTCCGGGCAGGCCTGGCCCGGGGAAGACTTGGGGCAGGATCCGGGAAGCTTGGTCCCCGGCCCCACCAGGCACCCCCGGCCCCTGCCACACCAGCCCACTGGCCAGGCGGCGGCGAGGGTTGAAGGCCAGACCTGCCGACCCCTGGTGGACGGAGGACAGCTCTCTGCTCAGTCTGACGCTGCCAATGGGTTCAGACTCTAGCACCTTCGAAATCCTGCCCAGGAAGGCGTCCGCAGGAACCAGGGCGGCCAGGCCAGGCCCAGGGCTGAGACACTTCCTGCAGCTCTGCTCCTGTCGGGGTCGGGGTCTCCCTAGCCCCGGGGAGGTCTGCAGGCAGCCCCTCATGCCTGGGCCTCTGAGGAGTGGGACTCTCGGGCTCGTGGCAGGAGGAGGGGTCAGCCTGCCCGCCTGACTCCAAGAGCCGGCAGGAGGCAGGGGAGGCTGCTGGAGTCCCATCAGGTGGCCACCGTTCCATCACTTGGGGACCTGGGGGCAGGTTACCCAGCCGGGCCCTCAGTCTGCTCATCTGTGAAATGGGTTTCACAACCCCTTCCCCAGAGGGATTTCTGTGAATAGGAAGACGCAGTGAGAGGGCCAGCCAGGGGTCCGTGTAGCCCCAGGCAGCGGCCACTCGTGGTCACCTGCTCCGAGAGCCCTGTGGCGGAGGGGTTTGCGGAGCGAGCAGATCCCATCCAGAGCGATGAACAACCACCTGGGCGCAGAGGCCGGCGGGCAGGCGGGCGCACTGCTGCCACCTGGCGCGCGGAGGAGGAGGTGCGGCTCCAGGCGGGCCCTCTGAGGCCGCAGCCTGCGAAGCGGCGCTGACCCGCCTGGAGCACTCGGGAGGCAGAGCACACGGGGTCACCGGAGGCCAGTGGTACTGAAGCGCATTATCCAAAGGTTAATGGGATAAATCCCTGACACTGGCGGCGACGTTCCTCACGAATTCGCTCAGGACGCGGCTGGCAGGTGCGCAGAGCAGGCACCTGCCACCCTGGGGCATGGCCAGCACGTGCTGGCAGACACAGGCCCTCCGGGAGGAGTGTCCCCTGGGGCGTGGCCAGCACGGGGCTGGCAGACACAGGCCCTCCGGGAGGAGTGGGGGGGGGCGCTGGCAGACACAGGCCCTCCGGGAGGAGTGTCCCGGGGGGGGGTGCTGGCAGACACAGGCCCTCCGGGAGGAGTGGGGGGGGGGCGCTGGCAGACACAGGCCCTCCGGGAGGAGTGTCCCCGGGGGGGGGGCGCTGGCAGACACAGGCCCTCCGGGAGGAGTGTCCCCGGGGGGGGGGAGGGGGCACGGATGGTTCCGTCCTTGTGCCCTGGGGCTCCTGCACTCACTTTGGCCAGGCCCACTGTGACCATTGTGACCATTTGGGGAGTGACCAGGAGGATGGAAGTCCCCTCTCTCTGCCTCTGCCTTTCAAATACATAGAAATAAAATAATAAATAAGCCTCGTAAAAACAAAACAACATAGCAATGTGTCCTGACCACAGTGGCCAACATGGTCGTGTGGGGTCAGAGCCAGGTCCACGGCTGTGCCCAAGGAGCAGAGCCGAGTCGTTCCGAGTCGGAGTGTGGGCTGCCCTGCCCCCACCCACTGAAGGCTGCAGCCCAGGACCAGGGCGCTCAAGTCCCTCTCCGCACATAGGTGCCCCCACCCTTCTCCTGACTTCTCGTCGCCTCTCAGCAGAAACACTGTCGATATTTATTCTGTGCTGAACAGTGAGACCACATGGTACATTTCACCTTGCACAGAGCGGACCTGGACCCAGGCTGGGAGGCCTCTCCACTCTTATAGGTTCCATCTGTCTCCCCTTGGGAACCGTCACCCCTCCCCTCAACACACAGGCACACGCGTGTGCACACACACACACACATGCACCGTCTACATGGGAAGCTCTCACGGGTCCTGCCCTAGGAAGTCCCCTGGCGTGAGCCTGTGCCCAGGAGGGAGCACAGCCACTCCCGGTCCCCCTGCCTGTCCCTTCCCTAATTCCTCCAGCAGGAGCCGCCGGCCCGGCAGGGGCCCTCCTTGAAGCCTCCGAGGCCATTTACCTAATGGCTTTCCCAGACCTGAGTATTTTTAAAACCCATCCACGGCCAAATTGAGCTGCCATTGTTCATTCTTCTCCCAAGGAGGTAAATGTGACTTAAGCATGACATTTGATTAAGTAGCTAAGTTTGTGAGTTTAAATGGAAGGGAAAATGCTGATGAAAATCATTTCTTGAGTCTTCACTGTCCTGTCTCCTGCGCCTCTCTGTGCGAGTCGTCCCCACCCGGCAGAACCGCCTGTGGCCCCTGGATCCGGGAGGAAGAGCTGGAGCCTCCGCAGCCCCTCCCGGTCCCCGGACCTGCCGCAGGTGAGGCTGCGCCGCCCGGAGCCGGAGGTCTCCACCGCCCGCAGACCACGCTCGTGCACCAGAGGAGACGGGACTGCGCTGGGCCCACGCGCGTCGCCCACGGGACAGGGCTGCCTGCGGAGCTGGTCTGGCTCGGGACGGAGGAAGACGCGCATCTCCAGGCTCCCAGGTGTGCTCCTCTGTTGGGACCGGAGAGGAGGCAGAGAAAGGGGCTCATTTGCATTGCAGAAGAAAATGACCCACTAGGACACGGTTGTCTGGCGTGGCTCGGGATGGGGGGTTGGGGGACGTGAAGTTAGAGGGAAGCGGGCGGGGCGGAGGTCACCCCGGGGAGGGGCTGCAGTGCCCAGGTGGGTCCTCACACATGCAACAGCCATGACCGTGACCCCAGCCTGAGGCTTCTGCTCCTCCCCCTTCCTCCAGACCTGCAGGGATCCAGGCCCGGCTCCCAGCCTTGTCCGGGTGCAAGGGCCAGGGGGCTTCACCGTGGGGCAACCAGGGCGAAGAGGTGTCGACTGTCTTGGAAGAGACTTGAGGACAAGCCCCTTCCTCCCTTGCTGGCCAGGAGGCTCTGGGCCTTGGAAGGGGGCGGGGAGTGATGGCCGACTTGGCACTGCTCAGGGTGGCTGGAAACAGTTTGGGTTTGAAGGGGAAGGCGGCATGGGGAACACGAGGACTCAGGCCCCGGGAGCTGGGGTGCGTCTCGCGCTGCATCGGAGGGTCTCAGCTGCAGCAGTCGGGGAGGGGGGTGCAGCCCCCTTGCTGACCCAGCCCTGAAGGTGTGGGGATAGCACTGACGAGTGAGGCTGGCCCCGGGCAGGGATGTTCCAAGCGTGGGGCTCGGGGCTGGAGCTGCCCCCGGGGAGCTGCCTCCAGGGTCCAGGGGTCCTCGCTCCAGCAGAAGAGGCAAAGCAGGAACCTCTTGACATCTCGCCTCGGTCCTGCGCGGGGGACCAGAAGACGCGGCCTCGGCAGCAGCCCCCGAGCTCAGAGCCCTAACTCGGTAGGGGGGACTTCCTGCTGAGGTGAGGGCCGTCCACGCTGGCATCAGCCCTGCTCCACGCTGCCGTCATTCTGAGACCTGATGAAGCAGCCGCTCGTAGCAGCAGCATCGCCGGGCTCAGAGCAGAGGAACCACAGCACGGCCGGCGGCACAGCTGCCCCTGGGGGCCGGCAGATTTGCCACTCCCGCTCACGTGCCCTTGGTAGAGGCCAGCCACTTGGCCAAGCAGATAAACTTCACGCAGGGAGAACAGGAGACGCCGGGAGTCAGCGTCTTCGGCACGCACCTGCGCTCATTGCCAAGAGGCCTGGCCGTGCTGCGTCTCCGCTGAGAGCCTGGAGGGGGTCTCTCTGTGTGCCTTCCTCTGCCTGAGCCCTAACGTGGATCCTCAGGTGTCCAAGCTGTGGCAATTCTGAGCCAGACAGCGTCACCACTGTCAGAAATGCAGAACCAGGCGCTCGCCACCAAGACCTGGGCACGGGGGAGACTGCTCTCCTCTGTGGGGCTCAGATGATACTGCCCTGTGCTGCACTTCCATCCTGGGAGGGCCACTGAGCTCGGTCAACAAGGATCACCACCACCACCGTCACCATCATCTCCTCCTCACCACCACCACCCTCCTCCTTCTCACCACCACCATCACCATCACCATCACCATCACCATCACCATCACCATCGTCTCCTCCTCACCACCACCACCATCACCACCACCATCACCATCGTCTACTCCTCACCACCACCACCCTCCTCCTTCTCACCACCACCATCACCATCACCATCACCATCACCATCGTCTCCTCCTCACCACCACCACCATCACCATCACCATCACCATCGTCTCCTCCTCACCACCACCACCATCACCACCACCATCACCATCATCTCCTCCTCACCACCATCACCCTCCTCCTCCTCACCACCACCACCACCATCACCACCACCATCGTCTACTCCTCACCACCACCACCCTCCTCCTCCTCACCATCACCACCACCGTCACCATCGTCTCCTCCTCACCACCACCACCACCACCATCACCATCACCATCGTCTACTCCTCGCCACCATCACCATCATCTCCTCCTCGCCACCACCACCATCACCATCACCACCACCATCACCATCATCTCCTCCTCGTCACCACCACCACCCTCCTCCTTCTCACCACTATCACCACCCTCCTCCTCCTCACCACCACCACCACCATCACCATCACCACCATCACCACCACAACCATCGTCTCCTCCTCACCATCACCATCCTCCTCCTTCTCACCATCACCACCACCACCATCACCATCACCATCACCACCACCACCATCACCACCACCACCACCATCACCATCATCTCCTCGTCACCATCACCACCACCACCATCACCACCACCACCACCATCGTCTCCTCCTCACCACCACCACCCTCCTCCTTCTCACCATCACCATCACCACCACCACCACCATCACCATCGTCTCCTCCTCGCCACCATCACCACCCTCCTCCTTCTCACCATCACCATCACCACCACCACCATCACCATCATCTCCTCCTCGCCACCATCACCACCCTCCTCCTTCTCACCATCACCATCACCACCACCACCATCACCATCATCTCCTCCTCACCACCACCACCACCACCACCACCCTCCTCCTCATCACCACCACTATCACCATCACCACCTTCCTCCTTCTCACCACCACCACCACCACCATCACCATCGTCTCCTCCTCGCCACCATCACCACCCTCCTCCTTCTCACCATCACCATCACCACCACCACCATCACCATCATCTCCTCCTCGCCACCATCACCACGCTCCTCCTCCTCTGAGCCATGGTCATCGCGTTTCAGAGTTCGCTGAGGGCCAGATCTGCAGCTCTGCACAGGTCAACAGGCGCTGAGCCCTCCGTGGCCTCCCTCCCGAGCGGTGGGTGTCAGAGCCGCCTTCCCTGAGCAGAGCTCGGGAGGTGTCTGAGCCGCGAGCTGCCAATCTGGAGAGTAATTGAGCAGAAAAGCCACTTCCTCCCACCACGACCGCCTGAGCCGCTGTCCTTGGTCTCGGACAGGCTTCTGGAGCTCGCTGGAGAGAGGACGCGTGGCCGCGCTCCCCCGGCAGCCGGGACACAGAGATCCCAGCCTGTGTGCATCCCCGTCTGTAAGCAGCAGCCATGTGGGGTGCGTGTCGCGCCCGGGACCTCACTGAACCCCTCAACCACTGGGAGGGTGGGTGATTCTGCCTTTCCAGGCCAATATTTTAAATACGCCTGGGCACAGGGTGGAGGCTGGCTCAGCCACAGGGCCAGGCGGGGACCAGCTTGTCCTTGAGTCAGGATGGTTCTGGGCTCCTGGGAACCGAGACGTCCAGGACGGCCGTGGGAGCAGTGGCCGCTGTGAAGCCACAGCTGGTTTAAGCGTGGCTGAAGGGTCCCACGCACCCGGGCCCAGGTGGATTTTTTGCACAGTGCTCAGCAGAGAAGGGAAGACGCCTGCGGTCCACCCGGGGCCTGTCCAGCGCAGGGCCTCCCCGGTGACTCACACAGACTCTACAGAGGAGGCCGCGTCCACACTGCACGTCCACGCGGAATCTGCTGAACAGCAGCGCCGCCAGGGGCGACACGGGCTCCAGACAGCGACGTCAAGGCTGTGCAGGCAGCGACGTCCACACTGTCCAGGCAGCGACGTCCACACTGTCCAGGAAGTGATGTCCAGCCTGGTCAGGCAGTGACGTCCACATTGTCTGGGAAGTGACGTCCACACTGTCCAGGAGGTGACGTCCACACTGTCCGGGAAGTGATTCCCAGGCTGTCCAGGCAGTGACGTCCACCCCTCCCCAGCCCAGGCCATTGAACACTGGGTGGAGCTGCCACATGAGGCTGCCTGTAGGGTCTCCACGTGACCCCCAGCCCCTCTGACCCACACTGGTGGTTCACACTCAGGGTCCTGTACCACATGGGGGTGGGGCTGGCCAAGCTGAGGAGCCCACTGTCCCTTTGCTCCAATGTTTCCAGAAACTTCTTGGAGTGAGGAGGGGAGGCCAAGTCTCCGAGGAGATGGTGGTGCTGGCTCTAGGTAGCTGTTCGGTCCCCAGAGGGAGGGCACCCAAGAAGGCACTGGCGTGCCCGAGCAGGTGTGGCAGAGCCGAGGCAGGCCCTCCCCATGCCCAGATGCACTGTGGCATCTCTTCCTGCCTGGGCCAGGCGTGGAGGAGGGAGCCCCAGCCCCCGGGGGCCGTCCTCTCCGCCACCCCCTACCCCAGCAGTAGCGGCCCCAGACGTCTGTCCCCACCTCGCCCTGAGGCCGAAGGAAAGGCTGTGGCCTCTGTTCTGCTCCTGTTTAACTTAATCTCGAGAACAACAACGCTAAGTCCAGGCCCCACACCCCAGCACCTGCTCAGCCCCCGTGAAGTCGCCTGGCTGCCGCGAGCTCACCTCGGAAACGGGAGGGGACTGGACGCAGGACTGAGTCAGTCCTCTCTGTCCACGGCGGGGCGGGGGTTGGTTCCAGCAGCCCCGTCTAAAACCGGCACAGGGTTTGCATGGAACGCTCACATCCCCCCGGACGCTCCAGGCGACTTCTCAAACTCCTACAACCTGCAGGCCACGCCAGGGGTTGAAGACATGAGACAAGGCGAGGAGAAGGAGTCGCGCAGTGCAGTTCTGAGCGTTGCTGAGCCCCGCTGGCCGGACCTGCAGAGGAGGAATGGGCAGGCGTGGAGGCCGTGGACTCTCCCGCGGACAAGGCAGCCGACAGCCCCGCAGCCCAGTGCCGGGCACCAGTGCCGCCGCGGCTGCTCGCCGGGGAGCTGTTGGCTCACGCTTTGCACTGCCGAGCTGCCAGGTGCACTTGGTAAGGTAGACACGCTTGACCTCTGCCCTCCTGGGGCTTGCGGACCTGCGGGGCATCCAGAAGCCGGACAGGCACATGAGACCCCAAGGCCGCCCTCTCCCGAAGGCGTCCTCGCTGGTGCCTGAGCCACGACCCCTGCCGGCGCTGTGCTCTCCGCAGGGGCTGGGAGCCTGGTCCTCCTGGCCTCCAGGGGCAGAACCGGCCGTGAGTTACTGGGGGACGACAGCGTGTGGACCCCAGTCCATTCCAGTTCACTCCAGTCCATCGGTCCATGTCCCCCACGTAGATTCTGTGCAGCTCTCTTGTGGCCGCTTGTTCCCAATTTCTTCTAGTGAGTTTCGTAATCAAAGACGTGACACAGTGACAGGGAGTTGACAGCTTGACAAAAGCCCCCGGCACTTGCGAGGGGTCAAAGGCTACTGATATATATATTTCATGACCACCTCTGGTCAAATCCTGAGCCCCAAACCTGCAGGTGGGAAATCTCAGGCACTTCCTGCGCCTGCCGCACTGGACTTGTCTGGCCCTGCCCGAGACGGGGGAGACGGACAGGTGCCCTCATCTGCCTCGTGTTAGAAGGCGGGGCTGCAGCAGCGGCTGCCTCAGCCCGGGGCCCACGTCCTGGAGCGAGTGTCCCGGGTGCCCATCTCGCTCTCAGCACAGCCCCGCTGGGAACATGAGCGCTAGCTAGGGCCGCCACGGCAGAACAGCGTGGCCTGGGGCTCAGTGGCCAGACACGGATTCTCTCACAGTGCTACATCCGCGAGACAAAGACCCAGGACCAGCAGGGCTGCCCTCTCCTGGGTCCTCTCTCCTTCCAGCTGTGACCCGCGTGGCCTGTCCTGTGTGTGCCCACGAGGCCATCAGCCCCGTGCTACTGGCCGCTTACAGTCTCACTGGACCCGACTGCCCCAGGTCTGCAGCCGGGGTGTGGGGCGGCTGGACTTCAGCGTGAGAACTCCGAGGGCCCGGGGCTTGCAGCAGGGGTTCCCACACCAGATCCCCGAGACGTGAGCCCACAGGGTGTCCACGCAGACGCTGAGCTCCCATGCCCACAGCGGCCACAGGTGGACACCACCCAAGTGCCCACCCACGGATGAATGGCCAAGGTGTCAAGAGAACGGGGTCTGACACGTGGTCTGACGTGGATGACCCGTGACAGCGGGGTGCTGAGTGCAGAGTGGCTCTGGGAGGCCATGTTTGTGGACAGACCCGTCCAGGGGGCTCCCAGGGGCCTGGGCAGGCACGGGGCCACCAGCGTGGGGGCGGGAGAACGGCGCTCAGCTCCTGATGCAGTGTCCGGTTCAGGCGCTGGAGTTTCTGGAACTGACGTGGGTGACGGTGGCCCATGTCTGGGAACCACTGAATAGGACTGAAATTAGTGAAGAGGACAGTTCTCACCCCTGAAAACGACACCTCACACCCAAGGCCACACCTCACCCCTGAGGTCCCAGTTCACATCTGAGACCACCCCTCACACCCGATACCACACCTCACACCTGATATTAAACCTCATACCTGAGACCACACCTCACACCTAAGACCCCAGTTCACACCCTGATACCCACACCTCACACCTGACACCACATTTCACACCTGAGACCACCCCTCACACCCCGATACCATGCCTCACACCTGAGACCACCCCTCACACCCCAATACCACGCCTCACACCTGAGACCACACCTTACACCTGAGACCCTGGTTCACACTCTAACAACACACCTCATACCTTGACACTACACTTCACACCTGAGACCATACCTCATCCTGACACCACACAACACCCCTGAGACCACACCTCACACATGAGACCCCAGTTCACACCTGAGACCCCAGTTCCCACATGAGACCCCAGTTCACACCTGAGTCACACCCCTAAGAGCACACCTCACACCCCTGAGGCACACAATACACTCCAATACGCCTCACACCTGAGACTACGACTGACACAACACACCTTGAGACCATACCTCACACCCTGAGAACACACCACACACCTGAGATCCCAGTTCACACCTGATACCACAGTTCACACCTGAGACCACAGTTCACACCTCACCCCTCACCCCTCACGCTCATCTCCTCCCATTTGCATGGGTACAGCAGACCGAGTCTCCATGCACAAAGCATCTTCAAAAAGTTCATGGAAACTGTATGTTATGAAAAACCATTTATGGGTCCCCGGGTCTTTGCACTGGGATGACCCACCTTCTAGCCCCGTCCTGTGAAGCTCCCAAGTGCCCTGGCGTTTCCACCAGAACAGGTTGCAGCACGTGGGATGAAGAAGACAATGGCAGAATCCAGCTGTTTGTGCAATTTCATTTTAATTTGTAAATGTTATTTTTAATAAAAATGCTATTTTATAAACACAAGTTTTAAGAACCAAATGAGGCGCTCCATGGCCAGTTCTGGGGTTGGTTATTAAGTAGACTAAGCGAGACTTCCTGGGTTCTTCCTGGGCCTGAGTAGCTGCCCAGTCAGTCATTCAGTCTCAGAGTGGCCACTGTGTGCTTGCATGGTGACGATGGTGATGGTGATGTCAACCACAGCTGCTCCCATGGACTAGTTTCTATCTCGCATCAGTGCCGTGGGGCCCCCTGACCCCTGAGGCAGACCTGCAAAGTGAGAGAATCGTTAGTTCCAGGAGGCCACCCATCCTTCATTCTGCCTTTCCATCCATCCATCCATCACTCTGTCCATCCATCAACCCACCTATCCATCCATCAATCCAAGATTCTGTCTGTCCATCCATCCATCATTCTGTCCATCCACCATCCACCCATCACTCTGTCCATCCATCCATCCATCATTCTGCCTTTCCATCGATCCATCCATCACTCTGTCCATCCATCAACCCATCCATCCAGCCATCAGTCCATGATTCTGTCTGTCCATCCACCCATCATTCTGTCCATCCATCCATCCACCCATCCATTATCCTGTCTATCCATCCGTTGGTCCTATGATAGACACCAAGCCCCTTGGTGAGCCTGGGTGAGGATCCCGAATGTGCAGCTTGGACACGGGGGAGGCACCCTGGACTCAGCCTTCTCCCCAGGGACACCCAAACCCGACCTCGGATGAAGGGCACAGAAGGGCAGGCAGGTGGCCTGTGATGTGCTGACCCGACTCCACTGTCTCAGTAGGAACAGAGGATGGGCTGACAGACCTGGGCAATAATTCTTGGAAGAAACACTTGACCTCATCAGTGAACCGGTTGGGTGAAAAAAAATCCAAAGTAACTGAGACGCCCACACACCGCTTATTAAAAGGAAAGCAAAAGAACGCAATAAATGGAAAATGGAAATAACAGAACGGGCCGGCACTGTGGCACAGCGGGTGAAGCCGCTGCGCCGAACACTTACATCCCGTTTGCGAGCCAGTTCGAGTCCCGGCTGCTCCAGTTCCATTCCAGCTCTCTGCCGTGGCACGGGAAAAGCAGCATAAGATGGCCCAGGTGCATGGGCCCTGCACCCACGTGGGGGACCTGGAGGAGGCTCCTGGCCCCTGGCTTTGGATCAGCGCAGCTCCGGCCATTGCGGCCATTTGGGGAGTGAACCGGGGGATGGAAGACCTCTCTCTCTCTCTCTCTCTCCTGCTTCTGCTTCTCTGTTAAAAAAAAGATTCCTTATTACAAAAAAAAAAATCAAGCTCTCTGCTGTGGCCTGGTTGGTAAAAGTGGTCCAGTAGAAGGTGGTCCAGGTGCTTGGGTCCCTGCACCCATGTGGGAGTCCTGAAAGAAGCTCCTGGCTCCTGGCTTCAGCCTGGCCCAGCCCTGGCTGTTGTGGCCATCTGAGGAGTGAACCAGTGGGTGGAAGACTTCTGTGTGTGTATGTGTGCGTGTGTGTATCTTTCTCCCTGTAACTCTTTCAAACAAATAAATCTTTAAAACAAAGAGATAATAGAAAGAACACAGCTGTAGGCCTTCACAGATAAGATGATTTGGGGACTAGAAATGGAACAAGCGATGCTCCGGCGACTGGCAGAGGCACACGTGAGTTGCTTCTGTGGTCTTGGGTGGGTGGATTCGAGGGCCTTCTCTTGTTGAAAGCAAAGAAAACCCATGGAACAATGACAGCAGTGAAACACAAGGGGCCACGTGTGGACGGAGGGCACTGGATGCAGACAGAGTTAACCAAGTTTAGGCACCAGGGTCTGCACGAGGCAAGCAGACACGGCCCAGGGCTGGCCCAGCCTCTGGCCCACCCTCCCCGGCCTCCCCGGCCTCTGCGGCTTCCGGACAGCAGGGCTGAGCTCAGCCAGCAGCTCCAGGCCCCCATGCCCAGGGGTCTGCCAAGGTCTGCCCTCAGGCCAGGGATCCAGACCGGTTCCTGGCTATCCAGAAAATTCCCAAAGACGCCGTCCCCCATCCCTGGTTGCCCTGCTCGGTCAGCGGCTCCCTAGTGGGGTTGAAGAGCAACACGGATCTGTTTGCTGGTTTTGCTGCCCCCAGGGTCGAGGAAGGCCCAGCCCACTCCCTCCCCGAGAGCGTCCACTACAGGGGCTGCCACCTCCCCCGAGAGTCGGACCCTTCCTCCTCGATCTGGTGCTGCAGACACAGGAGCTCCTGGGAACCCCAAGCCCCGCACGCCTGAGGGCCCAAGGGGCGGACGGTGGCCCTGCAGGGCACCCAGGAGCGCAGCCCTGCCTTCTTTCATGGTGATTCCCCGTGGGGGGCGGGCAAAGCCGGGCTCGGCGGCTGCAGCGTCCACCCCCGTTCCAAGAGCTCAGCTCGTCTCCCGCGCTCCGCGATTTCGATTATTTTTCTTTCTGCAGCTCCCAAGGACGGCCCGCTGATGTGAGCATCTTGTGACTCCTGTCCCCAGCACAGCTTGCCCGGCAGCTTCCTGGACTCACAGCGAGACGCAGAAGATGACCTTCACGGGGCGGAGGGAGGGCAGCCCGGGCGAGCAGGACACAGGACGCAGGACGCAGCTCTGGCAGGTGCAAAGCCGAGCGCTCTCCTCGCCTCCAGGCCAGCGCCCGCGGCTCCACCGGCCTTCGCGGGAATGCACCTCAGCCGGAGCCCTTCCTGACCGCTCTGCGGGGAGCGAGTCCTTGGGTCTGGCACGGAGCGGACAGTACCTCCCCCCAGGGCCAGCCTGCGGAATGGACATGTGGCCTGGCCCGGAGATGCTGGGCGCATTTGCCCTGGAGTTGGGTGGTCCCGGGGCTGGTGTCGGGGCTCAAGGGCATTGTTTCCCAGGTGTTCCGAAGCCCGGGGGCCGCTGCCTGGGGGGGGCACATTCCCGGAGGCTCCGTTTCCCTGGCTTGAGCGTGGCCCGGCTTGCAGCAAGGGCGGCCTCAGGTTTTGCGCAGGAAGTCGGGGAGCACTAATGAGCCCCCCCGCAACTTCCGAAGCGACACCTGTCTGCAGGACGGTGATGGCTGTGCCATTGTGACCGCCCCCACCCCACCCCCCCGTTCCAACCCCAGCTTTCATTGCAGAATTTCAAAGCAGAGCTCAGCTGCTCATTTGGGCCCCGAGAAGCCTCCTTTGAGAATGGAGCTTTCAGACTCTCCATGGAAAACGCACGGGTTGCACCCGGAGGGATCAGCAGGATGAGGAGGCCAGGACCAGGTGCGGCTGCAGCGTCCAAGCCCTCGGCACCCTGAGCCACAGCTCACAGGCAGCTGGGACCCCCCACCCCATCACAGTGCAGACACTCGCCTAAGGCGGGGTCTCTGCCCGGGAGAGCCCAGCTCTGCGTCTTTGGGCAACGGACATCCCGGTCTGGGGGCCCAGATGTGCTGCAGCGGCAAAGCCGCCACGTGCTACGCTCGCGTCCCTCACCCAGCGCCACTTTCAGTCCCGGCTGCTCCACTTCCAACCCAGCTGCAGCGCCTGGGACAGCGGCGGAAGGTGGCCCAAGTGCCTGGGCCCCTGTGCCGTGGGAGACCCGACCGGATGGAGTTCTTGGCTCCCAGCTTTGTCCTGGCCCACCCGGCTGTTGCAGTCATTTTCGGGGTAAACCAGCTCCCGCCCCCTCTCTGTCACTCAGCCTTTCAAGTAAATGAAAATCGGGGCTTTGAAAAAGTTGCCTAAGCTGCTGTGCCTCCACTGCCTCTTCCTGAAACGGGGCTCAGGGCAGTCTCCGGCCCCTGGGTTTCACTGCTGGGGTCCTCACAGGCCCAGCCCGGGGCAGCGTGGGCAGTCAGTGCTCCCTGGGGTCCAGGGCATGGGTGGTCGCTGTGGCAATGACACTCCCTGGTGAGGTTCAAGCGGCCCCTTCACTCTGGCCCCAGCTCTCCAGGGCCAGGCTCCTCTCTAGGGCCACTCTCCCCAGGGCCGGCCACCACCAGCCGCCCCTCCCCCAGCCCACGCGCCCGCTGTCCGGCGCCTTCCTGCAGGCCGGAGCCTCTCTGACCTTCACTCCGTCCCAGGCCTGTGCCCTGGCCAGCGGTGCCTGCCACAGACTCCCTCCTCCTCCTCCTCCTCCTCCTCCTCCTCCTCCTAGTCCTCCACCATCTCCTCCTCCCACGCCCACCCTGTCTGTGGCTGCCCCCAGACCTGGACTCAGGTCGCCACCGCAGTCACTGTCACCTGGGTCAGGTCTGATGCTGCTGCTCTATAATCACATTCTGGTCGCGTTGCTCAGCCTGGGGCAGGTGCTTCTGTGGGCCCCACGCCCGCCCTGGGCCGCTGCTCCTGTGGGCCCCACACCCGCCCTGGGCCGCTGCTGTGGGCCCCACACCCGCCCTGGGCTGCTGCTCCTGTGGGCCCCACACCCGCCCTGGGCTGCTGCTGTGGGCCCCACGCCCGCCCTGGGCCGCTGCTGTGGGCCCCACACCTGCCCTGGGCCGATGCTCCTCTGGGCCCTACGCCCGCCCTGGGCCGCTGCTCCTGCGGGCTGTGCAGTGGGTGCAGGGCAGGGCTCCGCAGGCTGGAACCACGTCCTCCTTCCGTTGGACGCGACCCCACGTCAGCCACACAGCTCGCACCTGCACCTGTTAACTCCCACGGCCGACTCACTGGGCCCTTGCTTCTGTGTCGGCACTGCCCCCCCCCCCGTGTCAGGGGCTTAGGACCTGGGGACAAAGTCCTGAGGAGCCGCTCACATCGGGGGGATGTGGGGATGACGGACGGACGCTTAGTAAGGGACACATGGAGTAGACAACAACAGCACAGGGCTGGTGTAGACAGAGAGTGTAGATGTGGTGTAGATGCATGGACTGTAGCCGTGGTATAGACATAGAGTGTACCTGTGGTGTAGACGCATGGAGTGTAGCCATGGTGTAGACATAGAGTGGACCTGTGGTGCAGACGCATGGAGTGTAGCCATGGTGTAGACAGTGGACCTGTGGTATAGACGCATGGAGTGTAGCCATGGTGTAGACAGAGTGGACCTGTGGTGTAGACGCATGGAGTGTAGCCGTGGTGTAGACACATGAGTGTAGCTGTGGTGTAGATGCAGAGTGTAGCCACGCACACGGCTCGCAGCCTCACCTCATGAAGCTGGGACCCTGAGGCCAGAACCAGGGCTCTGTACGCGCTGTGGGCTGATCCACGCGGCCTCCAGACTCTGTACGCGCCGTGGGCTGATCCACGCGGCCTCCAGACTCTGTACGCGCCGTGGGCTGATCCACGCGGCCTCCAGACTCTGTACGCGCCGTGGGCTGATCCACGCGGCCTCCAGACTTCCGTCTTCACGGCTGTGGGAGCCGGGCTGGAGGCCTCATCACACAGCCTCCCTCCCTCCCGGGGGCCCTGGCCTCCCCTCTGTGGGACCATTCATTCCCCCACCCCGGGCACCTGCGCGGCGGCTCTCCCACAGCCAGGGCTGCTGGCTTTCTGCCTTCAGGTGCACAGAAGGAGGCCGGGGGAGGAGTGGCCAGAGCAGCCCATGCCTCGATCCAGCCCCGCGCCTGGACATAGGACAGGCTTCATGGCTTCAGCCCAGCGAGCCATGGCACCCGGAGTGTGAGACCCAGGGTGGAGCTCTCCAGGCTCCCTTGGCTCAGAGCAGGGGCCGCCTGCAGACGAGACGCTGCCCTGGGCCCTGGAGGACCGACAGGCACGACGCCCCTGCCCGGGGAAGCTCTGCAGACTCTGGGGTCAGGGTTCACAGGTGTCGCTGTCACTGTTGTCCCTCTCTGAGCAGCAACTTGCTTCACGTGACGTGTGTGCATGTGTGTGCATGTGGGGTGTACATGGGTGTGTGCACGTGTGTGTGCACATGGGTGTGCACATGGGTGTATGTGTGTGTTCGTTATGGGTATGTGCATGTGTGTGCATGGGGGTGTGTGGATGAGCATGTGTGAGTGTGGGTCTGTGCATGTATATGCATGAGTGTGCACATGTGTGTGCAAACATGTGTGGGTATGTATATGTATGTGTGGGGCGTGTGCATGTGTGTATGTGTGTGTGCATTGGGGTGTGTGGGTGCGGGTGTGCACACGCATGTGTGTGTACAGGTGTGTGTGCACATGTTGTATGGGTTTGTGTGTGTGGGTGTATGCACATGTGTCTGCAAACGTGTGTGTGTGTGTGTGTGTACCCACCTGCCTCTGTCTCACAGCAGCCCTCCCCTGCCCCGGGGAACACCTGTGGCCAGGGCAGGACCCACCGGGGCCTCTCCCAGCTGCAGACACAGAGCAGCAAGCGCCAGAGTGAGGACTCCTGTCACCCCTCCCAGCCCCTGGCCTCTCCTTGTGAAGGCTGGGCTGCGGTCAGCCGGCCGATGGACAGCGGGCTACAGTGACGCCTCCACCTCCGGACCCAGCTGAGCCCAGCCTCCCAAAGCACCGTCTCCCTGGGTTTTTAATAAAAACATTTATTGATTTTCTTCTACTTAAAAGACAGCAGTAGAGACAGAGGGAGATGCTGGCTCATCCCCCAAGTGCTCCTGACTTTGCCAGGCAGGAGCCAGGAGCCAGGAGCTCCATCCGTCCCCCATGTGGGTGGCAGGGTCCCAAGCACTCGGGGTGCAGTGTTGCTGGGATTTAGACTGATAACACGGGATGCAGGCGTCACAAGCGGTGGCTCAACAGGCCACAGCGCTGCCTCCCCGTGGGTGCTCCTGTTTGGGCAGCTGGGAAGCAGGCAGTGCTGTGGGTGCCCTCGAAGACTACAGGAATGCCCCCTGAAGGGGGCATCCACAGAACATTCTGGAAAGCCCCAGACGTGCAACTCCAGGATGGGCTAGACAGCCAGGAGTAATAAGGCGATGCTGCTCAGTTACTGCGGTATGGGGTTGGACAAGAAGGGGGACACAGGAGCAGGCCTGGCCCAGCCATAGCCACCCCCACCCCCACCCGAGCCAAAGCCTGCAAAGCACAAGGCTCCCTGAGAGAGGAGGAGGACGCCCCGGCCAGGAGGAAGGAGATGGATCCGGGAGGGGCCATCGGGGGCCGGCGTCGCCCAGACAAGGCAAGCAGCCATCGGAGTTCTCCGTCCCTCCAGGGATCGTGGGTCGGTTTTCTGACTCACAGATGCACCTGCTCTCGGGCCAGGGTGGGGCCCCGAGGGACCTGGCTCTCACGGAGGTCCCGCCTTCTTCCAGCCTCCCCGATGGCCCATGGTGGGCGCCTTTGGTCTGTGCGGGCAGCGGCTCGTGGGCAGTCTCTACAAGGAGGCTTCTCCGTCAGGATGGTGGGGGCTCCCCAGGACATCACACTGCCCAAGGGCACGGGCAGCCCTGGGGGAGCCGCGGGCAGCCGAGTTCTCTGCAAAACTCAGCCATTGTGGGCGGAGCTGTGCTCAGGAGGCGGGGAGCAGAGACAGGAGCTGCCCCCCCGCAGGCGTCCCTCCAAACAGCAGGGCAAGGCACAGTCGCCCTGGGGCTGCCGCCCAACCCAGCCTCACCAGGGGATGCTACAGGCCCACGGGTCTCTGCCACTGGAGACTCTAGTTGGTGGTTCTCTCGCGTGGGCTCAGATGAGCTCAGGAGGAACCCACAGGCTGTGTCTGCAGCAGCCGGGGTGGCTGGCCCAGGGTAAGGGGCAGCTGCCCCGTCCGGAGGGGCTAGAGCAGGGGTGGGGCTGCTCCAGGGGCTCACGGAGGACGGGGCTCCCTGGGCAGTGGCAGGACTGCCCCCCCCCCCTGTAGGGGACCACGGTCTGCACCGGCTGCCCTGCTGCTGATCAGTTCGGCACTTGCATCGGATATTCCTTTGGGAATGGACAGGAAACGCCACAAGGGAGTGGCTTGGCCTTGACCCTGGCTTCGATGGCTGAGACTGGACGGGCTCCTTCTCGAGCCTTGACCCAATGTCCACTGTTCCCACTGCTTCGGGAGCACCAGCCCAGCCCCGGCAGCTGTGGGCGTCTGGAGAGAGGGCCAGTGAACGGGCGATCTCTCTCTGTCTCTCTCTCTCTCTCTCTCTCTCTCTGCCTTTCAATCAATCAATCAATAAGCAACTCTGCCCCAGTTGGGATAAGCGAACTCTCAAAGCCTGTGTCGAAGTTGTCGAATCTGCGCAGATGTGTGTGTGCCCTTAGAGGAGCTGAGTTGCGACGTTTCGTGACAACGCTGAGATCGACTGTTGGAAAACCTGTGACGGCGCCGCTGTGCTGCGGCTCACCGGCAAGAAGCTTCCAGAAGTGTCGGCGCCACTGTTCAAGAGCCGCTTTGTGAAGCAGCGCGCGTCCTACGATGTCATTGAACCACTTGAAAGAAACCCTCTGCACTCAGCGCATCAAATAATCCAGCGAATTCAACACACAGAACAGAAGCAGCAACAAAACCCCTTCAGCTTCTAAAGCCTCGGGAAAATCGCAATTAGTGGAGCCCAAGCTTGCAAACAGGGAGACAAGACACTCCCCGAGCGGGGCGGAGTGCTGACAGCCTGCGCGATCACTGTGGAGCTTCTGTCGCGGAGCTCGGGATATCTCAGCTAACAGAAAGCGTCTCTTAAGGAAGCCCTTTGTTTAATTAAGTAAATGGAGCAAAGTGAGAAATCCGAGCAGCTGGAACGGAAAAGTCAGAAAACACAGAGGGCGACTCCCTCGCCAAACTTCCTCCCGGCACATGCCTGGGCGGGGGTGTGGTCGGGCCCTGGCACACGCCTGGGCAGGGGTGTGGTCGGGCTGTGGCGCACGCCTGGGCGGGGGTGTGGTCGGGCTCTGGCACACGCCTGGGCAGGGGTGTGGTCGGGCTGTGGTGCATGCCTGGGCGGGGGTGTGGTCGGGCCCTGGCACACGCCTGGGCAGGGGTGTGGTCGGGCTGTGGCGCACACCTGGGCGGGGGTGTAGTCGGGCTGTGGCGCACGCCTGGGCAGGGGTGTGGTCGGGCTGTGGCACACACCTGGGCGGGGGTGTGGTCGGGCTGTGACGCATGCCTGGGCGGGGGTGTGGTCGGGCCCTGGCACACGCCTGGGCAGGGGTGTGGTCGGGCTGTGGCGCACACCTGGGCAGGGATGTGGTCGGGCTGTGGCGCACACCTGGGTGGGGGTGTGGTCGGGCTGTGGCGCACACCTGGGCAGGGGTGTGGTTGGGCTGTGGCGCACGCCTGGGCAGGGGTGTGGTCGGGCTGTGGCGCACACCTGGGCAGGGATGTGGTCGGGCTGTGGTGCATGCCTGGGCGGGGGTGTGGCCGGGCCCTGGCACACGCCTGGGCGGGGGTGTGGTCGGGCTGTGTGAGGGGAAGTGTGGACCCCGGGGGGATGGGGGGCCAGCAGCGCCAGCCGGGTTTACTCTGCATTTGCCAGGGCCGGCGTCTCCCACAGAGAGAAAATTGTCTCGCTTAAAAACGTTACGGTCCAACAGCGAGGAGTCAGCGAGGGTGTGAACCATCTCAGATTTATTAACCATAAACATCGCGGCTTTGCAGAGAGCGGAGCAGGGTAATTCTATGAAACAGAGTCCAGGCTCTGCGCCCTCGTCAGAAAACCCCAAACAGATGATACGCATTCCTTTTTATGGTTTATCTTTACATTTTATGCAGGTTTAAAATACGTAATATTTAAGGGGCCGGCACTGTGGCGCAGCAGGTTAAAGCCCTGGCCTGACGTGCTGGCATCCCATTTGGACGCTGGTTCTAGTCCCGACTGCTTCTCTTCCGATCCAGCTCTCTGCTGTGGCCTGGGAAAGCAGTGGAGGATGGCCCAAGTGCTTGGGCCCCCACGTGGGAGACCTGGAGGAAGCTCCTGGCTCCTGGCTTAGGATCAGCGCAGCTCCAGCTGTTGCAGCCACCTGGGGAGTGAACCAGCGGATGAAGACCTCTCTCTCTCTCTCTCTCTCTCTCTCTCTGTCTCTACCTCTCTCTTTGTAACTCTGTCTTTCAAATAAATAAAATAAATATTTAAAAAATATGTAATATTTAATTATACTTAAATATCTAAAGTTGTATTTATATAAACTTACAAGGGCCCTCAAAAATTTCATGGAAAAAGCATACCACGAAAAAACTACGCATGAGTTTCAGAATACGTGTCGTCCTGCTAACTCCATTGCCCACGGGCTGTCTGAACCCCCAGGCACACGCACGCATCTTCAGTCCTGTTTCAACATCCGTGAGCATGAACACATTTCTGCAGAATGCGCATTTATGCGCCGCCAGCTCCCACTTCGCCCTGGCCGCGCTCCTGCCCCTCTTAGGACAACAGGGTGGCGACGCTGCTGTGTTACCTTCTCTGGAGCAGAGACCTTCGGGCCAGTCTGTTTCACCCAGTGCAGACGCGCTGAGCCGGACCTTCCCCCGGTGAACCCAGGGTCACACAGAGACCAGGAGGGGACGACTCAGTAGCTCTGGCACACCCACAGGTGACCAGCTCTGCCGGGAGGCGCAGTGCCACCTCTTTCACTCTCGGAAGCCGGACTTTAGCTTCTGTTGATTAATTTTCATTGTGCCTGAAACACAGAGAGACAGAGAGCCAAGCAGAGCGTCCATCCTCTGGTTCCCTCTCCAAATTCCCACACCTAGAGCTGGGCCAGACTGAAGCCAGAGGCCGGGTCCTGCGCCCAGGTCCCCCACGTGGGTGGCAGGGCCCCCGGCACTGGGGCCGTCCCCACTGCCTCCCAGGTGTGCAGCAGCGGGAAGCTGAGCCCTTGGCCCGCACTCCCATCCGCACAGGTGACGCCCGCCTGACTTCTGTCCCTGGAGCCACTTGGACCACCGAGACCCACTGAGACTCTGGGAAACTCGGGTCTCTGTCCCTGCTGTCTGGGACGGCCTTCCGTCTCCCTGTGCAGTGAGAGCTCTGTGGGTGACCGGGGCCCGGCCAGCACCCTGGCAGAGTCTGCCGCTTCAGAGATGGAAAGTTCCAGACATGGAGGGCGTGGAGGCCGGCCTCCCGGCGCTGGTCCTCCCTGGCCTGACACTCACCCTCCCGGCTCCGATCTCTGGGCCTCCTGCCAGCGCCGTGCGTCCTGACCTCCCGACACGCCCCTGTTGGCCTCACTCTACACTGCTCTGTCCTTGAAGACTCTGGGTGCCTGGCGCCCCTCAGGTGTGGAGCTCCCACGGTGGACACCACAGCGTGTCGGGGAGGGGGAAGGGGCCAGGGTGCTGGGGGCTTGTCCTTCCCACGTAGACCGAGCAGTTGTGAGCCCCCTGGGTGTGGGAGGCGGTGGGGGCCCCGTAAGCAGTTGGACGGAGCCGAGAACTAGAGGGAGAGTTGCCGCCAGCGTGGGCTCTGAAACCAGAGGGGCGCGGATGGCCTGCGCAAGTGTCCTCCTGTGCTCCCTGCTTGCCCCGTGTGGACCAGGGTCCCATCTGTCTGCCGCGGAAGCCGTCTTTCTGCAGAGCTGAGACCCCCATCGCTGGAACGGGCTTCGTGCCCCACACACCTGTCCCGTCCTGTCTGTGGCTCTTGGATCCGGTCTTCCCTGGGACTGTGGGCCGGCACCGTGGAGGATGCTGTCCCAGCACTGGTCTCCGGCCACGCCCCCGGGGGAGGTGAGCCTGGGAGAGCGGGCAGCAGAAGTGACGGGACTGCACGGACCAGAGTGACCACGAGGCGCGGGAACGGCCGTTTCACAAACCCAGTGTTCGCCCTGCAGGGAGACTGCATGTGCCCACGTTACAGATGACAAGACCGAGGCTCAGGGGTGCTCGGCTGCCTGACCCGTGCAGCTCCGAGGGTCTGGTAGCAGACTGCCCCCCTGGAGAGCCGGGGTGGCATGTCCCCCTGGCTGCTGCCCTTGACGGGCCTCTTACCCATCCTGGTCCCACCCTCAGAGACCCCTCATGAGGCTTTGCTGGTTAGAAGCCCCCCAGCAGCTGACCCAGGGTGCAGGGGCCACCAGCCTGTCCGACCTGTGTCCTTGACGACCTTGGGACCCCCTGCTGTCCCTCAGAGGTTCGAGCCCTGAACACTGTCCACTCCTTGGAAGGGGAGGGGCGCCTGGGGCCCACACTCTCGGCCAAGGAGCAGGAGGCCTGGGCCTCGGGAGCGGGCCCGGGCCCGGGAGCCCAGTGTCTTCCCGGCAGTCAGCCACACGCAAACGCGGGAGGGTGATTTCCACCCACGGCGCTTGTGCGACGCATCCGACGATGTATTTATACCGACCTGAGTGACAGGCAAAGTGGTTAGGAACTGTTCCTGTGAAAATAACGAGCCCACAGCGCCAGGCCCAGCGGCTTCCGGCTCAGCCCGGTGTGGCGGCTCAGGGTGGGGGTGGGGGTGTGGGCAGCACTTCGTGGCCCCCTGGGCATGTGCTGGCCAGTCCTGGGCATGGTCCGGGGAGTGGCACCATCACCCAGGAAATGACCCAAGTCTGCACTGGCCACCAGTGCCCCCGGGAGTGAGGTCCATGAAGGGAGCATTCTCACCTAGTCCCCTCCGGCCCTCAGCTGTCATTCTGGAAGGTTCCGCCTCCTGCCAGGGAAATCCCTGACCCTGCCGGTATGGCTGTCACTCCGACCCTGCCGTTGTGGCTGTCATCCCCGCGCCCCCCAGGCTCAGCTCCGCGGGCAGCGCCTCTGTGCAGACACCCTCCCTGCGGCCGTGCTCAGGGTCTCCGCGGAGCCTGGGGCTCAGCCAGACACATCAGTGACCTGGGGGTGTCGTCTGTCCACTGCTCTGCCAGGAGGGGGCCCCCGGGGGACCCTGGTCCACGTCCTCTTTTCCCAGATAAGGGATTGCTGCGGCTCCGACAGGGCCCCAGACCTGAGCCTCTGTGAGCCAATGGCAAGACATGGCGGGGGAGCACGCACCACACACGCACCGCACACACACTGCACACGCACCACACACGCATCACACACGCACCACACACATCACACACGCACTGCACATGCACGACACACATACCACACATGCACCACACACGCACCGCACATGCACCACACATGTACCACATACACACCACACATGAACCGCACACACCACACACACACCGCACACGCACCACACACATCACACATACACTGCACATGCACCACACAGGTACCACACATGCACCACATACACGGTTAGACTGGGAGCACACATCACACACACACTGTGTACATGCATAAATCACACTCACACTGCATCGTGTACATGCTTATGCTGAGAACGCGTATCACACATCGTGCACACACTTATCCTGGAGCACACATCACACACGCTGTGCACGCTTACTCTGAGAGCACGCATTGCACTCTCACCACGTACACGCTTAGCTGGGAACACGCATCACACCCACTTTGCACACACTTACGCTGGGAGCGTGTATCACACACCACATACCACATACACGCTTACACTGGAGCATGTATCACACCCACTTTGCACACGCTTGTGCTGGGAGCGTGTGTGAGACGCTCTGTGCACACGGTTGTCCCAGTCTGCGGACTCCTGTGAGCTCTCTCTGTCCCGTCTCCTCCTCACCCCCGACTCTGACCGCCCCACAGCTGGCGCCTCTCACTCTACCCTCCGTGTCTTCCTTGTCGCCGCTTCCGCGCCGTTGGCCTGGGCCCAGAGCCCATCCGGGCCTCGTCCGCTGCCCTCTCTCTGGTTCCTCCGTGGCTCCCCAGCGCCTGGCCTATGGAGCCCTCCACGGTCAGTCCCAGCCCCAGCCCAGCGTCCCTCCCGCCCTGACGTTGCTATGACGATTTCCTACCACGCTCGTCCATATCCAGTGTGTGCGTGTTTTAGCCTGGGAGCCTGTACCCACCTTGTCGCCCACCCCAGGGGGTCTCTGCCTTGCTTGGTCTGTCTGAAGACACAGCTCTGGGCGACTCCTGGAGGGTCCCCCTCTCCCCCCACCCTCTCCCACGTGCTGCCAGGTGCCCCAGCAGGGGCTCGGGACCCACGCGCTTTGGACACTGGAATGGACATCGCCTTCCGTACACCACTGGAGCTGCACGTGAGCCCCTTGTGGGCCCTCGTCCATCATCCGTGGAGCGAGGCGGGGACCACGCTCCCTCCCCTCCTGCCCTGCCGGGCCACACTCAGCTCTGGGGAATGACCATGGTGCCCGGGCCGTGTCCGGGTGCGGCTCTGCCTCAGGCCCAGCACGGCTCTGTGGGCCCTGTCGCCACCTCCTCGGAGCTCACTGCCCAGCTCAGATGCACCCAGGTCTCCTGCTCTTGGCCCGGTCACCGCGGCCGCCACCCCTGGGAGTTTCTGGTGACAGCGACCGTGAGGGACAGGCTGGAAGTGCTGGGCCTCCAGTCCCTGGAGGCCTGGAGGACTGGGTGGCGTCTGCCCTGGTCCAGAAACCCAAGGGGCGGGGCCGGGTGCCGGATGCGGCAATTTGGATCATTACCCACTCTATCGGGTGCTTATTTTTAGAGCAATTTTAGCAATCACATGCAACGTGCAAAGCATGGGCCGGTTCACAGGGAAGCTGTTAGCTCACGGCTCCACGTGGGCACCTGACACTCGGCGTGCCTCCCCAGCCCTGCTCACTGCCCGACTGGCGGGCGGCTCTGGAGCCATGAAAGCCGCTGACGCACAGAGCAGCCCACGTTCCAGCGTCCTGGGGGTGACAGCATGGGCCTGGGTGCGGCTGAGGTCCTGGGGTGGGCGGGAGGCCAGCGAGGGGGACCTTGGGTAGGAGCGGCCCCAGCACCGCCTGCCATCAGGGCTCGGGCCCAGCGCAGGGACACTTGGAACCCTGAGGAAGCCACTCAGCGGTGCCCTCATCCCCGGAGACCAGCATTCCGGGCTGGGGGGCTCTGGACAGGGGTCCACTCCCACCGGCCCTCCCAGAAGCACTCGCTCCAGAACCGCCGGCTGTTCCAAGAAGCTTCGACCTTGGTTGTCAAGGCAGCTGCCGTGGTGAACAGATCCCACAGGCAGATTAACAGGCAGCGGGGGAGCCAGGGGGGAGCGGGGGCTGGAGAGGCTCGGGCTCTGGGGGGCGGGGCATCCTGCAGCACGGAGGGGCATCAGACCCAGGCTGCAGAGCCCCGCACTCTGGCTTCCTCCGCGTGGGTGCCCGTCCACCCTGGGGCCCTGTCTGTCCCCCACTCACTCCGTCCTCACCGAGAGCAGCCAGGGAGCTGGGCACGCCCTCCTGTCCTGTCTGGGGGACGCTACCCCAACTGCTGTCACACGCATCCCTTCTCGCTGCCGGCGGAGAAGTGACAGCTCACCGCCCTGCGGTTTCTGTATTTGAAAAACCAAGCTGAGCATGGCAGACCCCGGAGGGAGGGGGCAGAGGGGCCGGAGCTCGTGTCTGGTGCACGCTGGGCGGGCAGCGGGTGGGACGCGGGGTCCTCACCCCACGGTGTCAGCGGCCTGGGCAGAGCCGTGCGTTCAGCGCAGTTTGGTGCCACGGGGTTGGAGCATTGCCAGGTGGGGGCTGTCCCCCGGGGGGGCCCTGCCGGCCCTGGCAGCTGGGCGAGGTGGGCGCTTCCTGTACCATCCTGACTCCCCACGGGCACCCCCCCCCAGCCCTACGGGGGGAGAGAAGCCACGTTGCCTTTGAGAATGTTTACGCCCTGCTCTTGGGGCTGAGGGCCCTCACCGGCCACCGGCGCTCATTCCCGCAGTCTGCCATGGGGACCTCGGCTGGCCCCAACCCAGGGAGCTCCCCACCTTCTGGGGGGTGGGGCCGCCGGACTGCAGGGAGGGGCACCACCCCGCGGCTGGGGCCTGTCAGTCACCTCACACAGTGATGGGGTCCCCGAGGAGACCGGGCGGGTCCAGGCCTTGCAGCGGGCATGCGTTCCGCCACAGAGCCCAGAGGTCAAGCCCCCTGCCACAGAGGACAAGTGGTCCTCCAGGTGGGCGGCTGAGTGGGGTCTGCACCAGGGTGGCCGGGGCCTGAGGGGCAGGAGAAGGCACAGGCACCCGGAGAGGACAAAGCGGCAGCGGGAGCAAGTAGCCGCCAGCTAAGGATGGCTGAGGGCCACCAGCAGCCGCGAGAAGCTGGGGAGCAGCCTGGGAGGGGCCCTCAGGAGGGGCCTTGGCCTTGGGAGTCCAGACCTCCCAGGGTGGGCCCCTGCGACCTCAGAGACTAGCTGGACCACAAGGCGGTGAGACACCAGATGGCAGGACAGTGGGCGCCACGTCCCGGCCTTGGTTTGGCCAGGAGGAGGCGGGTCTTGGTGATGGGGGACGCGCGGCTCCTACCTCACGCAGTCCCCAGGACAAGCGAGGGGGCGTGTGTGGCTGGGGGCGAGCAGGCAGCGTGAGCCCTGCCTCCCGGTGAGCACAGGCCGGCTCTGTCAACGACCACGCTGCAGAAGAGACCAGGCCCCGCTGGTGACATCCAGCTCCCCACGGACAAGACGCCCAGGGGTCCACGGACGGCCCCACGCTGGCCGCTTCCGTCACGAGGACAGCACTTGACAAAGGGCACTCGGGCTTCTGGCTTCCCTGCAAGGAGAGGGAAACGAGGCTCCCTGTGCCCCCCCCCCCGGGGGAGGAGCCAGGCTTCGGGACGGAGGAGTGGAGCAAGGGGCTCAGGGAGCTGAGGGCCGCATCAGACCCTGGGGGCCCCTGTGCTCTGGGGCTTGGGGCTGCGTCCCTCCCATCTCCGCCGAACGCTCTCCTGGGCTACCCCTTCTCCCCGCGCACGTCCTTCTCAAGCCCCCTCTGCTGATCTTCTCAGGGGCTGGGCTGAGACGCTGGTGGCCCCATGGGCTCCTCCCCAAGTGCAGCTCCCCGCGGATGCGCACCTGGAGCTGGCTGATTCCTCAGGGACAAGCCATGCCTAGCCCAGCTGCACCTGCAGGGCTGCAGGGAGGGAGGGGCCCCGGCCCTGAGCGCTGGGACACAGTGACCAGAACAGCCACCAGGGAGGCCGGCAGCAGGGGCAACGCTCAGTCAGACCCTCCCCAGGCCCTGGAGGGCATCCGTCCCCGGCGGGTTGCCGGGCAGGCAGGTGAACCGAGGCCCGGGGAGCTCCGGCCTCCATGCCCTGCTTCCTGGCTCTCGTGGGTGCTCTTCAGATCACAGGTCCTGATGTTGCCCCCAGGGCAGCAGCACCCGTCCAGGACCCACGCCCCTGCGGACAGCGACCACCTCCCCTCCTCCGGCACGAGGGCCGCCCTGGCCCCGAGAGGCGGAAGCTTTGTCTTCCGTGCAGACACGAGGTCGCAGCGTCTCGTGTTGAGGACAGTCCCACACGCAGCAGGAAGTCGCCTGCAGCTGCTGAGGCCGTGGCTGGGTCAGTCGGGAACTGGCACCTGCTGGGGTGAAGGTCCCCACCACAGATGCACCCGACCCCTAGAATATGCAAGCGCCCCTTAGCTACAGAGGAGTGCACATCGGCTCCAGGTGTGGCAAGAGGGGCTGAAGCCTGGGCCGGCATCGAGTGTAACAGGTAAAGCCACTGCCTGCCACGCCAGCATCACATATGGGCACCGGTTCGAGTCCCTGCTGCTCCACCTCTGAGCCAGCTCCCTGCTCATGGCCTGGGAAAGCAGCGGAAGGTGCCCTGGGTGCTTGGGCCCTGTGCCCACGTGGGAGACCTGGAAGGAGCTCCTGGCTCCTGGCTTGGGGCTGGCCATTGCGACCATCTGAGGAGTGAACTAGTGGATGCTCTCTCTCTGTCTTTCCCTCTCTCTAACTCTGACCTTCAATAAATACATCTTTGAAATAAGGGAGGGGGGCTTAAACCAAGCCTCTGGGGAGGGGGAGTTTAACCTGGGTCACCTGGGTGGCACCGAATGCAATCGGGTGTATCTTTTGGTTTGGTTTGGTTTTCATTTATTCTAGAGACGGGGGTGGGGGGAGGGAGAAAGGGAGATCCCCCCCCCCACCTTCCACCGGTTCCCCCACAGAGGCCTGCAGTGGCTGGGACCAGGCCTGGCTGGAGCTGGGAGCGGGGAACGCCACCCAGGTCCCCCAGTATTTGAGCCATGACCCGATGCCTCCAGGTGCGCATCGCGGGGAGCTGGACTTGGGAAGGAGCCCACGTGGGACACGTGCATCATAGCCAAGCCCCTGGAAGGGTCAGCAGATAGGGTTTTGAGACGGACGTGCATGGGGGAAGGGGGGGTCCCAAGAGCAGAGGATGGCAGAGATGGGAGAGACACAGCCCCAAGCCCCGGAGCACAGGGGCCCCCAGAGCCTGAACGAGGCCAGGATGTCTCCATCCCCCAAAACTCCAGTGTGTAGGGGGCTGGTCCCGTGGAAGCCCTGACTTTGGAGCCAAATCGGAAGCCTCTGTAGGCTCCTGTCCTCACCCCGGAGTCTGGTCTTGGTTTCCTAGGGGAGGGTGGAGCAGGCAGGGGGACTGTGTGCCGAGAGCGGAGGTTAAGAATCTGCCTGGGACGCCTGCAGCTCCGCTCAGTGCTGGGGTTCACGTCCCAGCTCCGCCCCCGATCGGCTTCCAGCTGACATCCACCCCGGGAGGCAGCGGGCGACGGTTTAAGCATCCGAGTCCCTGCTGCCCACAGGGGAGACCCGCACGGACTTCCTGATCCCCGGCTCTGTCTGGCGCAGCCCTGGCTGCTGTGGGCCACCTGAGAGTGAACCAGCAGACGGAAGATCTCTCTGTGTTTAAGCCTCTCTGTTCTTTCAGATAAATAAAAGTTAAAACTGGAAAGAACTTTCATAACCAGCAGGGAGTTGCTGCTTCCCTGGTAAGACACCGCTGGGAGTCATGAACTAAGCCTAGAAGGTAGACCAGATGGCTGGAAGGTCCCTGCACCACGTGTGTCACTGTAATAGTTAAACACCACAGCAATTTCACGTCACTGCCTCGGTCTCCTGTGTGGCTCCCGGAAACCGGGCAGTGTCCCCGGCACCTGCACAGGGGACACCCCCAAAGGGCATCTTGTGACCAAGATGATGCACAGCCTGCAGGGGGCAGCGTGTGGGGCCTGGGGTGAGGACGTGGAAGAGGGATCCACCCTTGGACAGCCCCGGAGCGCCTCTCTTCAGCCCTGCAGTCACCCTGGGACCTGACACTAAGCACACCTGGCAGTGGCTCCCCAGACCAGAACCCTCCCTGCACCTGTAAGACCTGGCAGCCACACGGCTGACCGTGTGCGGAGAGGAGACTGACAGCCCCTCGGCTGTGTCCAGACCAGAACCCTCCCTGCACCTGTAAGACCTGGCAGCCACACGGCTGACCGTGTGCGGAGAGGAGACTGAAGCCCCGCGGCTGTGCCCAGACCAGAACCCTCCCTGCACCTGTAAGACCTGGCAGCCACACGGCTGACCGTGTGCGGAGAGGAGACTGACAGCCCCGCGGCTGTGCCCAGACCAGAACCCTCCCTGCACCTGTAAGACCTGGCAGCCACACGGCTGACCGTGTGCGGAGAGGAGACTGACAGCCCCGCGGCTGTGCCCAGACCAGAACCCTCCCTGCACCTGTAAGACCTGGCAGCCACACGGCTGACCGTGTGCGGAGAGGAGACTGACAGCCCCGCGGCTGTGTCCAGACCAGAACCCTCCCTGCACCTGTAAGACCTGGCAGCCCCACGGCTGACCGTGTGCGGAGAGGAGACTGACAGCCCCGCGGCTGTGCCCAGACCAGAACCCTCCCTGCACCTGTAAGACCTGGCAGCCACACGGCTGACCGTGTGCGGAGAGGAGACTGACAGCCCCGTGGCTGTGCCCGGAGCAGCTGGACCTGAGGCACCGCGGCCTCCATCGTGGTCTCGCCTCGGGTGAGCCTCGTCCCCTGGGTCTCTCCCCACAGAGCACAACAGGCCCCACGTCTCATCCTGAGCGCTTGCCAAGACCTCCCGGAACCCAGTGGCTGAGGCCAGAGGCGGCGTTGGCCCCTGTGTGCCACTTCTCCCTATAGAAGGATGAAGCCCCCTCCCCAGCTGTCCCCCTTGGGGGCAGGGCTCCCACCTCCACCTCCCACCCTTGCAGCCCCAGCTCCGTCTAGAAATCCCTCTTACAGAGCCTGCACCCCCCACACCAGCATCCCGAACGGGCGCTCCACTTCCCGTCCAGCTCCCTGCTGTGGCCTGGGAAAGTGGCAGAGGACGGTCCAAGTACTTGGGGCCCTGCACCCTCCTGGGAGACCCGGATGGGGTTCCAGGCTCCTGGCTTCAGCCTGACCCAGTTGGGGCCATTGCAGTCATTTGGGGAGTGAACTGGCAGTCGGAAGCTCTCTCTTCCTCTCTCTCTCTGCCTCTCCCCACTCTCTAACTCAGCCTTGCAAATAATTAAATAAACCTTTTTTTAAAAAACTCTGTCAATTATTTGAAATAAAATGTGCCCAGTGGGCTGCTCTGGCCTGGGGACCCGGCCATTTGACCCAGCACAGGGACTGGGCGCACGGCCATCTTTGCGACGGCTCTGAAGGGCGGGCGTCGGTTCTGCGTTCTCTGCTCAGCCTCTGCGGGGTCAGCTCCGATCCGTCTTCGCGCTCCCACGCCCACACTCGCCCAGCCCTTCCCCTCACACAGACCTCGCCGGCACCGGCTGTGCCTGCGTGCGTGGCCTGTCACGGCTCTGCCCCGAGCCGTCCAGGAGAGTCCGAGCCCCGTGCCTCAGCAGGAGCTGTGTGGTGCCGGTGGATGCGCCGGCTTTTATGACCCCGTTGGGTGCAGTTGCTTTTCCTCCTAACACAAGATTTGCTAAACAACAACAACGGGAAGCCCGCCAGGCTGGCAAGCGTGAGAACAAACGTGGCCGAGGGGCCCCGCGGCAGGGCTCGGCGTCACGGGGCGGTGCTGGTGGAAGTCGGTGCACCTGGCCTGGCTTTCTGTGGGCTGCACCCTGGCTGCCCGCCGAGCCCGGGGCTCCGGCTACTGCTCTCGGGAGAGCAGAACGGCCAGCGCAGGGGCAGGCCAGGGGCCGTCTGCTGCTGGGTCAGCTCGGCCCTGGCCCAGCTGCCCGGGAAGGCCTCCCTGGGTGGCCAGCCTCCGCAGCCGCTCTGCTGTGGTCCAGGGCAGTGAAGGTGAGAGGGAGCCACCTGCCTGTCCTGGGGCCGAGGTTTGGTGACCCGGGAGCCCTCGCCCCAGATGTGGGTGCGACATCTCTGGAGCATGCTCACCGGGAGCTCAGGGCACACCTGCCTCAAGGTCAGACAAGGTCAGACAAGGTGCAGCCCCGGGGGGACAGAGAGGGGCAGCTTGCAAGGAGACCCTTGAACTGCCGGCTCAGCTGGGCGCCAGCGTCTCCCGCAGACACACCTGCCCCCCTCCTCTCTTGCTCCTGGTCGCATCCAAGAGAGAGCCAGTGCCCTGGGCTGCTGGGAGTGGCCTGGACACATTCTGGTCAGCGGGCAGCTGGCGCAGGTAGGGCGGGCGGGGACGGCAGAGTCTGCTGCCTTAGTGTCGGGCACTAGGGGCACTAGGCCGCAGTGGGGTGCGAACGCCGTTGGTTTGAAGACGGAAGGCAGCGGCCGGCGGGGCCGAGCTGGCTCCCAGGGCAGGCAGAGCCCTGGCTTAGTCGAGTGGTTCACTTTCATCAGGACCAGGAAAGCCGCAGGGACCGGAACGCTGGGGACTTGAAGCAGAGGGGACGCAGGCTCTGTGGGGGCACAGCCTCACCCCTCGCTCGCCCCCCCTTCTCTCCTGTTTCAAAGCGGCCCGGGACCCCTCCCGTCCTGCTGCGGGAGAGCCAGGCCCGGTGACGGAGAGCTTGTGTGTGAGTTTGTCCTTGCTCAGTGCACCTGGGTCATCACCGGGCTCGCCCCGTGTTGCACTGAGCCACAGACCCTCCTGCCCAGGTGGGAGGTGGGCGGGACCCAGTGTGGAGGGAGGGGTGGGGAGGCCACAGGCTGGCGGGGCGGGGGGCACGAGGGCCAGGCAGCTGGGAGCCGAGTCCGCCTGCGGAGTCCCTGGCCCCTTCCCCCAGGGCAGGGCCTGGGGAGCCGGGAGCACAGAGCTCAGCCCTGGAATAGCACCTGGATTGGCTGTGCTTGCTGTGTGGCCCTGGGCGGGTCACTCACCCTCTCTGAGCCTGCTCCCCTCTGGGTTTCTGTGCGCTGTTAGTTAATGTAGACAGGAGCCCTCCTGGGCCCGGGCGCCCCCTGCAGTGGGCACCACAGGAGCTTCCCGGGACCCCTGCAGGGCGCTAGGCAGGGGGAGGGGCCTGGGGGGAGGGTGGCAGGAGGTGTCTGTGCCTCTGTCCCCAGGGAGACCACCCTGGAAACCGGAAGAGCCCAGAATGGCCACACCTCCCTCCACCCCCACTGGCCGAGCCAGGCCAAAGGGGACGCGTTTTCTCTGTGGCCATGTGAGTTTATCCGTAGTCAGAGACATACACAAGAGCCACAGGGTCGCAGAAAACCCCCTGTGAATGCCTTCACTCACCAGCGAACACGCGTGGGAACCTGCACCCCACCAGGCACCGCCCGGAGCCCACGCATGGAACATGGCCGTGGCTGGACCACCTGACTCCAGCCTGTTCTGTGGGGCTCCGCCCCCTCACCTGTGTGTCCAGAGCTGATCCCGGGGGCCAGTGAGGGCAGCTGGAGACCGGACGCTGAGAGACGTGGGCTGGGCTTGTCGAGGTGCCGTGGGCCTGGGGGGAGGGGCAGCCCCGGAAGCTTCCGGATGTCCAGGCTCCCAGGTCGCTCTGGGACAGCGAGGCCCCAGGCCTTTCCTGCTGCTGCCAAGTCTCCAGGGGGCCGGGCAAGTGCCCAGAGGCAGACGGGGCCACGGCCTCCCGAGCAGGGACCTGGCTTGGGGCTGCAGCCAGCATGGTCCCCGCCCTGGGGGCCCTGTGAGTGGAGCAGACCCACTGAGGGCCAAGCTGGCCCCGGGGCCTCCCTGTCTCCAGGAGGGTCCCAAACCCACCAGCCTGCTGCCCCCGGGAACGGCTGCCGGCTGGGCAGACAGCAGCGGCCAGTGCCCTGCAGGGCGTCCGTGCTCAAGCGTCCTGTGTGGGTGGCCGGCCCCTCTGGGCAGCGCGGGGACCGGACCCCTGCCTGGCGCTCTTGCGGGGTCGATGCTGACGAAACACGAGTGCCGTGGGAAGACACCTCCCCCCGGGACCCCTGCCCGTTCTAGCCTCTTCCAGACACCACGGAAGCCTCTTCCTAAGAGGGGACGGCGGACACTGGCTGGAACCTGCTCTGTCGTTTTGTGGCTCCACCGTAAAGATGGGGAAGTGGCTCAGGGAAGGAAAGTCATTGGTCCAGGCACTGTGGGTCCCCGGTGATGGACGTCCCGTGCGGACCTCGTCCATCTAGCCCTGGAGCCCCCCAGCCACACACAGCCACACCCACCTCAGGGCAGGGACACGAAGGGCCCATCCCAGCATCCGAGGTGCCCAAGGCTCTCTCCAGCTCGCAGCTCCTCTTCCTCCGGCCCTGCGGGTGGTCCACACGGCCCCTCCCCAGGACACGGGCTGCCCACCCCCAGGAAGCCGTCTCTGCCTCTCTGGTACTGCGTGAGGCCAACTTGAGCCGACACGGGTTTCCAACCACCACTGGCATCTTGCTGGGCCGTGGGCTGGAGACAGCGGGCGGGGCCGAGGGGTGGGCTGGAGCCAGGCTCCCAGCGCCGGCTCCCAGGGGGTCACGCGGAACAACTCGGTCATCAGCAAGCAGGTAAACAGGTGCCAGGCACGGTCTCACTGGCCAGTGTTTGAACGCCTGCTATTTAAGCATGAGTTACACCTGTACTTAAATGGCAGGTGTTCAAGTATCTAGTGGTCAACACGTTCGAATTAAATGCCTGGCGTTTAGCAAGAAGTGTCAGTGGGAGGCAGAGCTGGCGTCTGAGTAGCGCCATGCAAGGCCCTGGTCTCTGAGGAGAAGAAGCCCCCAGGACGACGCTGGCAGGAAGCAGGTGGTGGAGGGGCCGCCCGGACATCAGCCCCAGGCACCCCGAGTGTGGACCTGGGCCCTGGGAGGGGGCAGGACACCTGTGAAGCTGCGCCCAGCGCCCGGCCCACAGCTCAGACGTGGACGTCCTTCCTGAGCCAGAGCCCTCCCGGAGGCCAAGAAAAATGTCAGTGAAAACGGGGTTTTGTAGACAGTCGCTCTGTTGTCGCTCAGCAGCTCCCGGACGCTGCCGCGTGCTCAGTGCCTGGGGCCTGCACGGCTCCAGGTGGGGCCGGGCTCTCATGGGCAAGACTCATCGCCCACCCAACCCAGAAGGATGCCGGGCGGCCGCCTGTCTAATCCTACAGCTTTAGAACGCCACAGGCTTATGCATACATGCACATGCACACACACGCATGCACACACACACACAATGCACACGCATGTGCACACACACATGTACACTGCAAGACTTCTGCCCAGCCCCGGAACTTCCCCACAGGAGCGGCCGATGTGAAGTCCATCTGTGTGCTCCTAGGGAGAGGCCAAGGGCATGGTGTGTGTGGGCTGAGGCCCAGGCCCCTCCTCCTCCAGCGCCCTCAGACCAGGAAAGCCAGCTGCACCCCCAAGACAAGGCCCAGCCCTCGGGCGCCCCTGCCCCCAGGGGCTAGGACACAGCTCTGAGCTCAGGGACAGGAAACCCAGGGGCTGACCAGGGCTGCGGGCCTTCTGGTTGGGGGGGTGAGCGCCTGCTTGTGGCTGGACAAAGCACAGATTCTGAGCCCGGACACCAGGACGTGCCAGGCGGGAGGAGGAGTGGCTCAGGCACAGGTCGGGCTCCAGGACCCCAGGAGCGGCTCAGCGCCTTCCTGTCCCAGGGCCTGTGTCCCCAGGGACCCTGGGGGGCCCCAGCCACAGTGCACGTTTCTCTACACACTGCCGGGTTGGGGGTGGGGTGACTTTGTGACACGAATGTGGGCAGAGCAAGGTGTCAGTGGTGGTGTCTCGTGGAGTCCCCTCAGCCACACCTCAGGCTGGTCTGGGTGGCTCCTGCTGTCCTGGGCGGTGCCTTGGAGGTGGGCGGAGGAAGTTGTAGACAGCGCCCAGGCAGCGGGGTCCTAAGGACCAACGAAAGGTTCATCCCACCGGCCAGGGGCCCCCGGCTCTGCATCAAGTTGGAGCAGCAGCCCCAGCACCCCAGCGACTTGCAGGCCGGTGAGGGACACAGAGGAGCCACCGGCAGCGGTGGGACACAGAGGGACACAGAGGAGCGAGGGACACAGAGGAGCCACCGGCAGCGGCTCGGCCGGCTGCCCTGCAGAGCGGGGGTCTCTGGCGCTCTCTGTGCGTGTCCAGCACCGACACCCAAGACCGCGCCGTGGGGAGAAGGGCAGGCGCTGCTCTGCCTGCTCGGTGCCGTGAACTCCCGGGACGCCGGCCGCATCGTGCCCAGAAGTTCTTGACAACCTGGGGACTTTCCGCGGACGCCAGCATGGGCGACGTGTGAGCTCCGTGGGGCAGGGGGCTGGGGGAAGCTGCTGCCTCAGCAAGGTGGGGTAGAGACCGGCCGCTGAGACCCCGTGGTCATCCCCAGCTGGCTACGGCGCTGCGGCTTAGCCAGCACAGGAGTATCCATCCCACAGGAGTCTCTAGGGCCACTGGTGAGCAGGCGCGGAGGGGCTGGGACGGGGCCGTGAGCAGCGGAGCGCAGGCAGCGAGGCTGGGGGCTGAGGCCTGCTCCCCAGAGGGGGTTTGCAGGGGCGCCGGGGGCGCTGGGGGTGTGTCCCTGGAATCCCAGTTCATCTGCAAATTGCGAGAGCGGTGCGCGACTCCCGGGCACTGGCTTGTCGGCTTCTTCTGTCTCGATTTGATTTGATTCTTTTTTTGTAAAGATTTTATTTCTTTATAAGAGAAATAAGAGAGAGAGAGAGAGAGAGAGTCACAGACAGAGAGAGAGAGAGTCACAGACAGAGAGAGAAGTCGTCCATCTATTGGTTCATTCCCCAAATGACAGAAACAGCCAGAGTTGGGCCAGACCAAAGCCAGGAGCCACGAGCTTCTTCCAGGTCTCCCATGTGAGTGGCTGGGGCCCAAGGACTTGGGCCATCTCCCCCTGCTTTCCCAGGCTGTAAGCAGGGAGCTGGATGGGAAGAGGAGCAGCTGGGACTTGAACCTACGCCCATATGGGATGCTGGCGCCACAGGCGGAGGCTTAGCCCCCTATGCCACAGCCCTTGGATTTGACTCTGAAAGACCACGTTGCCCCCCCAGTGAGACAGCGTCCCCGGGGTCCTCAGCCAGCCATGCCCTGTAACTGGGCGCTCCCCCACCCTGCCCCCCAGGAGGCTGAAATCCATCCAGTGTCAGTGCCCACGCGTGGGCCCTGGGACTCGGAGGGATCCGCAGGCCCTTGTCTCTCCAAAGGCACCAGACTGTGTCCATCCAGGAGCTGGGAACCCGCAGCAGGCTCCCCTCCTCCCTGCCGGGCCTGAGGGTGGGGCGTGCAGCTGGCACGCTCGGACCAGGGCTCAGGCACACAGCAGGGTGCTGGCTCGGCAGGACGCAGGTGGCCTGGCCAGATCGTCCTAGCATGGCCGCTTTCCAGGCCAGCAACACCCGAACTGTCCAGGCAGCGTCCCCTTCGGGCTCAGGGACACATCCACGCCCACGTCCCAGGTCTGACCAGGGATGCTCTTCCGGGCGCAGCTGAGGTGCCAGGGCTGGGGGGACAGAGCGACCCCGGGCTGAGCTGGCGTCAGGGGAATCAGAACTCTGCAGTCACCTCGCCGCCACTCTGCCCATCTCAGGGGGGAACCAGGTGAGACCCGCATGCTGGGGTGGGCGTGGCTTCCTGGGAGGACACGCCCCCTGTCAGAGTCCCTGGCTTAGAATCCGGCTTCCTGCTGATGCACCCCCCGGGACTCAGGTCCCAAAGCCGGCGCTGTGGCATAGCCAGTAAAGCCATGGTGCCAGCATCCCATATGGGTGCTGGTTCAAGACCCGACTGCTCCACTTCCAATCCAGCTCTCTGCTATGGCCTGGGAAAGTAGCATAAGATGGCCCGAGTCCTCGGGCCCCTGCACCCATGTGGGAGACCTGGAGGAAGCTCCTGGCTCCTGGCTTCAGGTCAGCACAGCTCCAGCCATTGTGGCCAACTGGGGAGGAACCAGCAAATGGAAGACCTCTCTCTCTCTCTCTCTCTCTCTCTCTCTCTTTTTCTCTCTCTCTGCCTCTCCTTCTCTTTCTATGTAACTCTGCCTTTCAAATAAATAAACAAATCTTAAAGAACAAAACAGACCTCGGGTCCCTGCCACCCAAGTGAGAGGCCCGGATAGAGCTCCTGGCCCCCAGCCGCGGCCCAGCCCAGCCCGGGAGTTGGGGCCAGCAGACGGGCTCTCTCCTCTCTACCTCTCTCTCTCCCTCGCTCTGCCTGCCTGTGTTATAAATAACAGAAACAGAGTCTGCCTTGGATGACGTCATCTGGTAGGCGCAGCCAGTCCCTCCCAGGCCAGGGTGGGATCTGAGGGGGCGGTGCCCAGCACACCTGCCCACGTGCCCCAGGCTGGGGAGACCTGGCCCTCTCACCTGGAGCAGATGTGCCACGCCGGCAGGGAGGAGGAGCGTGGCTCCCAGTGAAGATGGCCGTGGACGGGCCCCACGCCCGCCGCACCCGGGGTGGCTCGGATGGACACAAAGCGACCCGGTGCTCGCAGGTCCCTGGTGTGAGAACGGGGCGACCCTTGCACAAGACCGCCCCTCCCAGCCCAGCCAGACGGCGAGGGCCGAGGGCCAGGTCACCCCCGTGAGGCCTGAGCCCTGGAGGGGATGACGGCGGGGGCGGGGGTCTCTCCCTGGAACTTTGCCTCCCTGGCTGGCTCCGCTCTGGGTCCCGCTGCTCCAGCGTCTTTGCTGTCGGCTCCACGCGGCCATGGAGAAGGGCAGACAGGTGATGGGCGAGCGAGAGTGACGGGCGCCCGTTCCGGGGCCCCTGCGCCTGCGCCCAGGGAAGATCTGTCAGTCCTGGGTGTTCCCTTTCACACAGGCACAAGTGCAGCTCCTCGTTCAGAGTCTCCCACTCCTTGGGCACCGGCCTCCTCCATCTGCTCCCGTGCCTAAGGTCTCTGTGTGCCATCCGAGGCTGGCCGCCGCCTCCTCCTCCTCCTCCTCCTCCTCCTCCTCCTCCTCCTCCTGCACAGCATCTATGCATTCCCCGCCCCTCAGAGCCTCCACCCCCCCAGCCTCGGACACACCCCAGCCCAGCGCAGCACAGCCCAGTCGGTCTTCCTCGGCATTGTCCTGCCGGCCCGGCCACCCTGCCCCGCCTCCCCTGCACCGTGAGCCACACTTTCCCTTCCCTTCATGCTCAGTGTCACAGCGGGCACCTCCTTCCTTGGTAAAAGCAGGTCCTCCTCACACACAGGTGCCCGTGCGGCCGGCGCCTCCGTGAGCGATGCGTGGTGGATGCCTGGGGCTCTGTGGGTTCAGCTGAGCCGATGTCGTCATTGGCTAAAGACAGCCCAAGGGCAAGCGGAGTGGACAGAAGCCTTCTCCTGAGGCAGAGGGGAGCAGGGTGTGGGCAGGGCTGGGGCAGGGGCCGCTGGTGGCTGAAACCTGCCCCAGAGCCCCCAGGCAGCACGCCCCCTGCTTCTGATTACAGACACGGGGGGGGGGCCTGTGTTGCGGAGTAGGAGCCCCCACCTGTGATTCTGGCATCCCACAGGGGTGCCGGTTCAAGTCCCGGCTGCTCCACTTCCCACCCAGCTCTCTGCTGTGGCCTGGGAAAGCAGCGGAAGATGACCCAAGTGCTTGGCCCCTGCACCCACGTGGGAGACCGGGAAGGAGCTCCTGGCTCAGTCCTGGCCAGTGCAGCACTTGGGGGTGAACCAGAGGATGGAGGATCCCTCTGTGTCCCTCTCTCTCTCTGTAACTCTGACTTTCAGATAAATATATACATCTTTTTTTAAAAAAAACTTGATGTGATATTTCTGAAATAATGGGAAAAGTCAGCCTCTACCCCCACCCCCAAACACACACAGAAAATGATCTGTCGATTTCCTATGTCTTTCAGTAGCTCACAAACCACCTCTCCTTGGCCTGGTGCCTCTGCCCTTGAAGGCGGGCACCTCTCTGGGCTGCTGCTGGGACCGGGTACCACACTCGGCTGAGACCTAGAGGCAGTACCGAAGGCCGCCACCAGGGGCAGAAGACCAGGCACTTGGCGCTAGCCGGGATTTGCAGCTCAGGTGAATCTGTGGACACACCCCCATTCCAGTCCTGGTCTCCAACCAGCCTCACTGCCCCGTCCCCACCCCTGATCTGTCTCCTGCCCTCCAGGCCGACTCCAGGCACCCACAGGGGAAGGGAGCCGTGTCTTCCCGCAAGGACTCCCATAAAAATCCCAGAGAACCGAAACAAATGGATGCGCTCCCTCAAAACCGATAAATCACACTTAAAATTCACCCCGTCATCTGATCGTCTTGACGCTTCCCAAGGCTGTGGTGGGAGGCTGGGAGGGGCCAGAGGAGACATTTTTTCCCGTCCAGATTGGAGAATTGGTGGAAGCCAAATATTTGTGTTCTGTGTTCCCTGTTTGTTTTTCTTGTTTTCCTTCAAAACGAGAGGTCGGAGCCCCCATAAGTGAACAGATTGTTGACTTCCATGTCTGAAAACACCCAAAATACCTCCCATTAAGGCCCCCGTTGCACTCCTTTGTCTGCCTGGGCGGAGGAAGCTGTCTGTGTTCCCGACGCAGAATTCCAAATTAGATTATTTGAATGGAATCAGCAGCTGTCGATGCAGAAGCAGCGAAGGGCCGGTGCCATCAAATCCCGGAGCAGGAAGAGACCGCGGGGAACATCTGGCCCCGGCTCCTGCACAAGCAGTGGGAGCCAGGCTAGACCCAATGGGACGCGCGGCTTCCGTTCTCGTGGGACGGCCCCTGGGGACAAGCTGCCACATCGTGCCCGGCCCCCGTGGCTGGCCGGCCGTTCACGGCAGCGTTTGTTCGAGCTGATCTGCTAGCAGGAAGTCGTCACGCTCCGGGTCTGCTGTGGGGGCCGGGGGTGAGAAGTCGGTGAGATGGGTCCCTGCTCATCTCCCTGGCCTCGGTCCTGAGTCACGGCTCGGTGTCGGGACAGAGAGCCTGGGTGAGTCAAGGGGGCCGCGGGCACGGCTCAGGGGAGCTCGGCGTGAGCGCCCACGGGCAGCCCGCTGGACCCCGTGTGTCCGTGGGCTAGGGCCACGGCGCCCAGCCTGTGGTCAAAGCTTATTCTGGATGTTCTGCGAGGGCGCCTTGGAGGAGGAGGCGTTGAAGCCGATCGCCGAGCTCCCTGGGTCGCGCGCTCTGCCGTTCCCCCAGCTCCCCGCTTTCCTCATTGGCCATTGGCCTTGCCGACCCCCACACGGGCTTGGGCCAGTTCCTCAAACTAACGCTTTGGCCCTGCTCCTCGGAACGCTGACCGATGCAAACTCCACGGAGCGGCCCCCGAAGAGCACAGGGTGGGATGGTCCCAAGAAAAGTAAAACTCAACATCCGATGCGGCCCCGCAGACCACCCTTGGCCCGAAAGGGGCCGGGATCTTGGGTTTCGGCCTCAGTTTCTCCATTTCCCCAGCATCCGAGCGCTGCCTCCACCTCCTTCCCTCAAGCCGCCCCAGCCCCAGGCAGCCGCCTAGCGAGGGCCCCACTGCCCGCTGGCTTCCCGCGAGTCTGTCTCCACGAGGCAGGTGGAGGGGCCTTCTTGTCTTCAGTGACAATCTGATCACCCGGGCCAGCACAGGCCACTGGAGGCTGGCGTCAGGCTGGAAAGATGGGAACGTGAACTTGGGTTTTCTCCAAAGCCGCGAAGAGACCTGGCAGAGACCGTGAGGCCCCCGACTCCCCCTCAACGTCCCTGGTTGTGTCTCTGAGATCCAGGACCCCCCAAGCCCCGTGATGGGTCTCTGTGCACTCTGTCCACCCCAGCCCCCTTTCTCCTCGGGCTCACCTAACTGCTTCCTGTCTCGGGCACCTGGACACGTTTTCTGTCTCTCCAGTCCTCTCCCGCCCCCAGCCAGGGGCTCCTCAGGGGGAGTGGAGCCAGGGCAGTGGGGACCCCGCACCCGCTCCTGCCGCCCTGGGGACCCCGCACCTGCTCCTGCCGCCCTGGGGACCCCGCACCTGCTCCTGCCGCCCTGGGGACCCCGCACCCGCTCCTGCGGCCCTGGGGACCCCGCAGTCCTGCCGCCCTGGGGACCCCGCACCCGCTCCTGCGGCCCTGGGGACCCCGCACCCGCTCCTGCCACCCTGGGGACCCCGCACCCGCTCCTGCCGCCCTGGGGACCCCGCACCCGCTCCTGCGGCCCTGGGGACCCCACACCCGCTCCTGCGGCCCTGGGGACCCCGCACCCGCTCCTGCGGCCATCTTGGAACCTCTCCTTCATTTGCTTCGTCTCTGGCAGCCGTGTTACCTCCGTGAGCATTAAATCAGGGTCTTCTACTGGAATTCCAATTTCTATTTTTGTTCTTAAAATTGGAAACTCAAGGGGCTGGTGCTGCACCAGTTCGTGCCCCGGCTGCTCCACTTCCAATCCAGCTCCCTGCTAAGGCTGCTGGGAAAGCAGCAGAAGAGGGCCCAGGTACTTGGGTCCCTGTACCCATGTGGGAGACCTGGATGGAGCTCCAGGATCCTGGCTTTGGCCCTGCCCTGTTCTGGCCCTTTGGGGAATGAACCAGCAGATAGAAGAGTGATCTCTCTCTCTCTCTCTCTCTCTCTCTCTCTCTCTCTGACTCTGCTTTTCCAACAAATAAATAAATCTTATTATAAAACAACCCCTGGACCCAGGGGTGGACATTGGGCTTGGCGGCTGAGATGGTGGTCAAGATGTGTGGAGCACCTGTGTCCACTCCTGCCTCCAGCTTCCTGCTGATGCAGACCTGGGGGCAGTGGTGGTGGCTCTGTGACCGGGGTCCCTGGCACCCACGGGGGAGACCTGGATGGACCTGGACTGAGTGCCCGGCTCTCAGCTTTGCGCCTTGGAAATGCATTTGGCTTGTGACAAGAGAACCAGCAGATGGGGAGCCTATTCTCTCTCTCTCTCTCTCTCTCTCTCTCTCTCTCTCTCTCTCTCTCTCTCTCTCACCAGGGGCCCACATCAATGAAGTCTGGTGCAGCCTCCTTCTCATTACTGTGCAAGAATAAACCCAGACCTGGAACAGGGAAATGCTGGACTCGGTCTACCGTGCACTCACCATCTCCGAGCCACATCCACCATGGCATTTGCTGAGGGCGGGGCCTGAATCTTTACGCAGTGGTGGTCGTGGTCCTGCGGGAGACGTGGGAGGCGCTGCAGGTGCATCGCGCTCCTCGGTTTCAGCTCCCAGAGCCACAGAAGCAGGCAGAGCTGATGCGGTGACACCAGAGGCTCCGCGCTCACTGTACCTGCCGGGGTGGGCCGGGGGTCACGGACGGTGGGAGCCCCGCCCCTCCCCTGAACCCACATCTGGCCGCACACCCAGTGCACCCCCCAGAGTGGAGCTAGGCAGAAGCTCACAGATGGAGGTCAAGGGCTCTTCTCCTCGTCCTCTCCAGAAAGCTACAAGCAAAGCACGTGTCCACAGGGCACACGGAGATGCTCCAGCCTTGCACCGCTGGACGTGGGCCAGCTCACGGTCATCCTGGGGCCGCACTAGCACAGAGCATTGTGGGCACGAGGGAGTTGTCCACCCGGGGCAGCAGAGGGAACCTGAGTCAGCCCGTGCACTTCTGATTGGAGAAGACACATCAGCAAGAGACAGCGCTGCCTCATTGACTCGTTGGTACAAAGAGTGAGCGCCCCAGCTCAGCAAGGGGCGAGCGGAGCAGCGCGGCCAATCACGCCTCGTGTTTCTCAAGCCACTGAGACAAAGGACGACGGCGTCAACCTCAGCGCTGGCCCTTGCCAGTCCAGGGGCAGTGGTCAGGGGTCCGGGATGCAGGGCAGCCCCCGGGTTTCTCCAAGGACTACCACGCTCAGTGGAAGTGGGCAAACCGGAACTGCGGCTCACAAGCAGTGCCACCAAGGGCTCGGGTCCCTGGGGGGCAGAGGGTTGAAAAACGCCACCTAGTAGGGGGGCGGAGCTGCCGAAGCATCGGCCAGCAGCAGAGGGACGGGGAGAGGCCTGAGGGGAGCTGTGGGGAGCAGCGTCTGTCCCCATCCTTCCCTGAGCCTGCTGTTCGTTTATTTACTTATTTGAGAGGCAGAATTGCAGAGAGAGAGAGAGAGAGAGAGAGAGAGAGAGAGGTCTTCCATTCACTGGTTCACCTCCCCCAATGGCCGCAATGGCCAGAGCTGAGCTGACCTGAAGCCAGGAGCCAGGAGTAGGGGCCCAAGGACCTGGGCCATCCTCCACTGCCTTTCCGGGCCACAGCAGAGAGCTGGACTGGAAGAGGAGCAACCGGGACTTGTGGGGACCCATGGATAGGCTTGCCATGGGACCCCCCCATGGTGGGCGTGGCTTGTAGCAGTGGTGCGGAGGTAGCAGCTGATTGAACTTTCCATCCAGCTGAGGATCGTGGAAAACAAGATGGCGCTGATGCCCCGCCTGCTGCGTGACTCCACAGCTGATCGTGATCAAGTGCCGGATTGGAGAGCTCTGTGCATGGACTGTGATTGACTGTGATTGGTTGAATTCTGTATATAAGCAGACCGTGGGAGAAGGAGGGGGGCATGCCAGCTTTCCCCCTTAAGGAACGTGCGCGCCATCTCTCCCCCTTCTCCCGGCCCCCCACTCTCTTTCCCACTCCTTCTAAGTAAAAGTCTTTTGAAGACCAATTAACTGCGAGCAGCGTCGTTCCTTTTACGGCCGAAGGAGCCAACAAGTGGTGCCGTGACTCGGATCCACAGGGACTAGAACCCGGAGCTCATATGGGATGCTGGCACCGTAGGCGGAGGATTAACCAAGTGAGCCACGGCGCCGGCCCCTCGAAAAGACTTTTAAAATCTTTAAAATCTTGACTCTGGTTCTCCAGTCACCTTTGGGAAGTGGAAGGCGTGGGTGGGGTGAGCCTCAGACCCCGGGCTGGCCAGGCAGATGTGTGCGGTATGGACAGTCCATCCTGTCCACCCAGCTCTCCACACAGGGTCAGCACACGCCTCTGTGTGACGTTACACAGGAAGCCTTCATACAGTGACACATATGTGGAGCACACGCACCCCTCCCCCTCCGCCATCACACCTGTGTCCGTGCGTACAGGTGCAGCCAGAGTGAGATCTCTGAGCCGGCCATGAAACCCCCGTGCTGGGGTCCCTGTCGCTCTCTGCTGCTCTTCCCCCCGCCCGCTACCCTCCTGCCCTCCGGGCCCCCTGCCACTCGAAGACGTCACTCATTCTCACCGCGGGGCACTTGCACTGCCTGTCCCCTCGCCCTGCCCCGGCTGGCCCTCAGTCCCCTGGGGGACCTCCCCGTGGGAAGCGGCCGAGCCTCCCTCTCAGCTCTGGGCCGCCCCCTCTCACCGCCCTCCTCTGCTCCCCTCCCTGGTCTCTGCTCTGCAGGCAGCAGGCATGGCCTGCCTTATTACCACATTATCCTCACGCTCCGAACCGCGGTTTGCAAATATCCGGACGCAATAATTATGTGTGAAATGCATCCGCTTGGAAGCTCTCTCGGAGCGCCCTAATTTTCATTAGCATATTGATGATTCTGAGAAGTCCTACTGTACAAAAGGAAACCCACTTAGCTTTCACGGCGGGTTCCCCAGCCTGCGCTGCACACAGACGCCGTCTCTGCGCCGCGTCTGCCGGCGCCCGCTCTGGGTAAGGCCGCCTGCCAGGGTTTGTGGTTGTCGGTTGAGATCTACCCCGGGCTGGCGGGGCCGAGCCATGGCCGTGACGCCCCGAGGGGCCAACCGTCCTCACAGCCAGGAGCCGTGAGGTGTCCCCGTGGAAGGGGCTCCCCGGGCACCTGTCACTGCCTCGGGAGCCAGCAGGTAGCGGGTGCCGAGTTTGGCTGCGGTTTGCTCCCACGTCCCTCCAAAGCCGCGCTCCTGACGGCCGCGTCGGGTAAACCCGGTGGGAAAGCCCAAGCCGACTGCGGCCCACCGGCCCCGGGGGCTGAGGGCTGTGGCCCCCTGGAGGGCTCCCTGCTGCACCCTCTGGGATGCCGCCAGCCGCCGCCCGCCCGGCCGCTCCCAAGGATGTGTTCACAGCAACAAAACTGCATTTGATGAAACTCTGGACCAGGCAAGGAAACACAGCCGACCTTAGGGACCTCCCAGTCGGCAGGAGAGGGTCACTCGCTCGGCCAGTCGGGCGGCCCTGCAGGGGTCACTCGCTCAGCCAGTCGGGCGGCCCTGCAGGGGTCACTCAGCCAGTCGGGCGGCCCTGCAGGGGTCACTCACTCGGCCAGTCGGGCGGCCCTGCAGGGGTCACTCGCTCAGCCAGTCGGGGGGCCCTGCAGGGGTCACTTACTCGGCCAGTCGGGGGGCCCTGCAGGGGTCACTCACTCGGCCAGTCGGGCGGCCCTGCGGTCTGCTTAGTGCTGGTAATTCGGAGCCCAGAAAGCCCTGCTGCAGAGGGGAAAGGACAGTTTAGTTGCGTGTGCTAAAAAAATAGAAGAAAAAAACCCCAAAGTCCAACACACTGGGAAATATCTGCAAATGCCACCCCCAGATGGACCGGGGGCCACCCGGTAGGAGCGAGGCCCCTAGCTCTCTGCCCGCTTTCGGTCAGGGCCTGGCTGGGCCAGGGCAGGGGCAGGGTGTGTCAGTCACCAAGGAGCAGTGAGTGGCCAGGGGACGCTTGCTGTGGAGTGTCCCCTGCAGCGGGCGGGCGGTCAGCCCAGCGCCACTGTTGTCGGTTCAGGACGCCCGGAGCCCCTGGGCTCAGCCCCTGGCCCCAGCTTCCTTCTAGGGCGGACACTGGGGGGCAGCGGCCATGGCTCAAGAAGCGCTGGTTCCAGCCCGGGGAGACCTGGCTTGGGTTCCCAGTTCCTAGCTTCAACCCCACAGCCTTGGGGAACCAGCAGATGAGAGAGCTTGCTCTCTCCCTCTCTCTCTCCCTCTCTCTCTCCCTCTCTCTCTCCCTCTCTCTCCTTCTCTCTCCCCCCCTCCCTCTCTCTCTCTCTCTCTCCCCCCTCCCTCTCTCTCTCCCCCTCCCTCTCTCTCTCTCTCTCCCCCCTCCCCCCCCTCTCTCCCCCCCTCTCTCTCGCTCCCTCTCTCTCTCTCTCTCGCTCCCTCTCTCTCTCCCTCTCTCTCCCCCCCCCCTCTCTCTTTCTCTCTCTCTCTCCCCCCTCCCTCTCTCTCTCTCTCTCTCTGTCTCTCTCCCCTCCCTCTCTCCCTCTCTCTCCCTCTCTCTCTCTTCCTGTCTCTCCCTCTCTCTCTCCCTCTCTCTCTCCCTCTCTCTCTCTCTCCCTCCTCCCTCCCTCTCTCTCTCTCTCTCCCCCCTCCCCCCCCTCCCCCTCTCAAATAAATAAATGCACACTTTTTAAAAAGCTCCCCTGGCCCAAGCCCAGTCTCCGAGATGGCTACATGGAGACCCACCTCTCCTCGCCCAGCCCCAGGGCAATGCAGAGACGGGACTGGGACTGGTCATTCCTGCTGGGGGCCGGGGATGGTGAGGTGAGGATTCGGGCTGCTCCTGCCACGCCCTGGCGACCCCGATGGTGCCTGGGATTCTCCCCCAACTCCCCTCCCCTCTGCCCCTGCACTTAGAGCCCCTGGGAGCTTATATAGGAAACATTGTGTGCACCAGGATCCCCCTCGGCGTGGGGCGCGCTGGTGGCCGCCCGAGACGCCCCACACCCCTCACGTGCTCGGACTTCTGCAAGGACATTAACCCGTTCATTGCCAGTTCCCCAGGCTGCAACGGAGGAAGCTGCTGGTGGAGCCGCGCTCCGCGCTCAGCCGGAGGGAGGACCCCAGCCTGGCTGAGCCCTCGTGGCGGGGGGGAGGGTTTAGAGGGCTGGGGCTGCTGTTCAGCTGTGCTGGGGATGCCCCTCTTGCTGGGGTTGGTGGACGAGGCGACGGGTCCTGGAGCCAAGGTTAACGAGCGCACCATTGTGTGGTGAAGGAGCCCCCCTGTGTCCCGAGGACCGGCTGCTGGCCACGGCAGCCGGCTCTGCTCAGCTAGTAGATTTCAGAGCCGACTCCCAGCTGAGGGGCCCGTGGTCTGTTCCCTGGGAGCCTCATTTTCCCAGGCAAGAATTTCGTGGGACAAGGAGGAAGGGGATGGCACCGACGCCTTCGTCGCAGTCCAGATTCTCCACCCCTGGAGCCGCCAGCGCCTCTGTAGCAGCCCCTGTTCACCTCGCTTCTCCTCTGCTGCTGGAGAGAGCACGCACAGAGAAGTTAAGTGACTTCCCCAGAGTCACACAGCCAGGCAGAGGAAGAGTCGGGATTTGAACCTGGGCCGTCCGGCTCCGCAGGCTGCGCTGTGACTGTCACGTGGCAGAAACAAAGGCAGACCACGCCCAGGAGAAACAGAAGCCGACGAATCTGCAGAGGAAGTCTGTGCAGCTGTCCACACAGGCCAGCGTTTAACTGGGAATGAGGGGGCTGCCACCCGCACCTCGGGGGAGGGGACGGCCGCTTCCTGCACCGAGTGCCACAGGCCGGAGCAGCAGTGACCTCCTCCACGCACTTTGCTAAGGAACGGGAGCCGAGCGCCCAGGGACTGAAAGTGTGCGGAGCCCTTGGGTGCGTGCGTGCGTGACGCTTTGTTTCCAAACCACGATGGACAACCCCGGACACAGCGCCCTGGGCTGGGACACAGCCGAGCCTGGGGCTGCTCAGTGCCTGGGGGGCCTCCTCTCCCCGGGGCTCTGCCCTCGGGGGCTGCAGGTTCACACACACACGGGCAGGTGCCCCGGGAGGGTGTGGGCCGTGTTCCCGATGCCCTGGGCGCGGCTGCAGGAGCAGTCGGAATCCAGGAGCCCAGTGCTGAGGCGTGTTGAGTGGCCCAGGGTGGGCCTGGGGTGTGCACGTATCTGCTGTGTTTGCAGGAAAGCAGACGAGGTGCAAGGAAGGGGCCAGAGTTGGACTTGATCAGAGGCACAGGGAGCCACACAAGGGTCCTGAGCAAGCGAGGAGCCTGCAGAAAAGCATCGGAAAAGCCGGGCGGGAAGTGAGTCTCCAAGTTGTGATGGATCTGACTGACATCTGATGGGTTTGATTGACAGGAGCTGCAAGTGTCTCATCGCAAGGCAGCCGCCAGGGACGCCCGGGGGAGCCGCCTGTCTGCCAGGCCGCCCTGTCCGTGTGGGCGGAGCTCAGCTGCGCCCTCCCCCGGAGGAGGAATCGCTGAGCAGGGCCTCTGTCACCCAAGCGGCCTGGTGAGCTGCGGGCGCCTGCCTCCCCCGTATGTGAGATCGATTCCGCTCTATATTCAAACTGTCCACACGTGAGAGGAGCAATCTGTCTTCGTTTACGGCTGCCGGAGTGGAGAGGAGGCAGCCGCGTTAAATAACCCAGCGAGAAGGCAGCGAAGGTCGTTATCCCCCGGCCGGGCCGGGCGGCCAGCGGCAGCGAGGACAGAGCACGGCGCCCGCCCCAGAGCAGCCGAGTGCGCAGCCCGGCAGGCGGGGCCGTCGTGTCCCCCCCAGAAGTCGCGTGCCGCACCCTGACCTGTTAGGTTAAAGTGGAATCGTAGGGGTGGGGTCCAACCCCATGTGGCCGGGGTCCTCCCTAGGAGCGGGACCCCCACGTGAGGACACAGGGAGCTGAGGGCGTCTTCAAGCCAGGCGGGAGGCCTCAGACTCCTGCGGGGGGCGTCAGCCGGTGGTCCACACTGCTCGGCTGGAGGCCCCGTGTCCCGGCAGCCCGAGCAACCCACAGACGCGGCTTCCACGGGAGTGCCCGTTCCACGTCCACACAGCCAAGGGCGGCCCCACAGTTGGCTGCAAGTGGTCTGCCCACAGCCCGGGGCCGCCAAGCGGCTTTGGAAATTAGCGATTGAGATGACCAAGCCTGGCTGGACGCTGGAGGAGGTGCGAGCAGACCCTCCTCCCGCCCCCCAGGCACGGGGAGGCAGAAGGGCCCCTCCAAAGACGTCCGGTCCGCGGGGAGAAAGAGGGCGCACGGGGGACCCTGGGAGGAGGCCCGGTCCTCCGCCCGCTTCTCTTGTCTGATGAGCCGGCTGCTCAGACGCGCTTGAGCCACCGCCAAGGCACCGGCGGGAAATCGAGTCGCTGCTTTAGGTAACGGACTCTGCGGGCCAGGTCTGCACACTGCCCCCTCCCCCTGCCCTTCCTGGCCCTGGACACGCCATGGCTTGGGGCGGGTGCTGTGGCACAGTGGGCAAAGCCACTGCCCGCAACACGGTCATCCCACATGGATGCCGGTTCAAGTCCCAGCTGCTCCTTCCCATCCAGCTCCCTGCTTATAGCCTGGGAAAGCAGTGGAGGATGGGGTCCCTGCACCTATGTGGGAGACCTGGAAGGAGCTCCTGGCTCCTGGCTTTGAGCTGACCCAGCCCTGGCCATTGCAGGAATGAACCAGCGGATAGAAGACTCCTTTCTCTGTCTCCCCCTCTTGCTCCGTAAGTATTTTAAATAAATGAATAAATCTTAAAAAAAAAAGAAAAGAAAAGAAAAGAAACCCCGTGGCTTCCTGCGGCCTCACTCATCCATCGGTGCCGTGCGTCACGTCCAGTGCTGTCGCCCTCGGAGGCTGCGGGCGGCAGGCAAGGTGGGGGCTGTGGGAGCGGGGAAAGGAAGTCAGATCAGAGGCTGCTGTCTTCGCCCAGGCAGAGAAGGGGTTAATTGGCTCCTGCTGCCGTAAAGGGGCCGTAAGTCACCCTTGAGGCTTCAGAAGCTGATAACAGAGAGCAACTGCCCATAACCCCAATTACCCAAGAATAATAAGGCTCAGCAGATACCTTCAAGGTGCGCGCTTTGCACCTGCTCAGCACTTTCCCCTTAAGAGCGGCTATTTATACCCATCACCGCTGTGGCAGCCTTGATGGGAGCCAAGTGCACGCCGCGTTCCCTTCAGGCGGGGCCTCATGGAGCCGCGTTCCTTTTGTGAACGTGGGCGTTAAATCTCCAGTGAAGAAAAGTTCACTCTGTGCTCGATGGAGGAGACAGGCGGGCGGGTGGGCGGGCGGGACCCCCGGCCACACGTGGGTGATGCCCCCACTGCTCTCGGGGGCACCTCGGGGATGCTGAGCCGTGGCCTCGCTGGATGTGGGGCGTGCAGGGCTCGCAGCCACACAGGGGTCCCCATTGCCGTTCCTCAGGGAGGCTGCGTCTCAGGGGTGTGTTTGCCGTGAGCCTGGGCACCCTGGAGCTGAGTGCCTGGCGCTCCCATTGCTGGCGCTGCCACAGACCTGGGGCGGGGACCCGAGGCTTGCCACGGGGACTGGCACTGTTCGGACGTGTCTCGTGCGCCCTAATGGTCAGCCAGCGCCGTGGACGGCCCCAGCACCTCCAGGACCGATTTTTCCTATCGCTCAGCTGGCTGGGAGGGAAGAGCCACCCCCGTCTGTGGCACTGGGTTCAAGGAGGCTGTGGACGTCGACCCGGAGCCTCAGTGGTCGGCGCTCAGCAGGACGCCAGGCATCCATTCCCCACGCAGCTTTTCCGGAAGCACTTGGAGGATGACCGTTTTCTCCATGCAGAGGAGCCTGGGCAATGCTCTGCCCTCCCTCCACTGAGAAGCCTGGGCAGGGCCTGCCACTGTGGCTGGAGGGGTGGAGGACCCTCGGAAGGCAGGGACCGGCCGCTTCCTCCCCTCTCAGATGGTCGTGCTATGAGCATGGGGCAGGCCTCGGGGCATGGCCGTGGGGAGAGAGAAACGTCCCATGAGCTCCCGGTCCCCACAGCCATCCCAGCGCAGGTGCCCAAGAGTGAGCCCGGTCCTGCACCGCGGCGCAGCGGGTGAAGCCGCCACCTGAAACACTGGCGTCCCATATGGACACAGGATCGAGTCCCGGCTGCTCCACTTCCCATCCAGCTCCCTGCTAAGGCATCTCAGAGAGCTGCAGAGGACGGCCGAGCACCGGGGCCCTGCCACCCACAGGGAGACCCGGATGAAGCTCCTGGCGTCAGCTCGGCCCAGGGGAATAAACCAGCAGACGGAAGATGGGTCTCTCTCTGTCTCTCTGTCTCTCTCTCTCTGTCTCTGTCTCTCTCTCTCTCTCTCTCTCTCTGTCTCTCTCTCTCTCTGTAACTCTGCCTTTCAAATAAAATAAACGAATCTTTTACAAACTCAGTGTACGGAAAGGGTGGTCCTCCACCGCTACCCAGCGCCGTCCCCACGTCCGTAGCCCACCGCTCTCCTTGGCTTCTGCATCTACGCCCCGCACACGGCCCTGCCCCCTCTGCCGAGTGGCCCTGGGGCCCCTTTGGTCTCCGGAGCCGCCGGAGTGCGGTCACTGCCGGACCCCGGGTGAGGGCGTGCATCGGGCCTGCTCCCAGCAGAGCCCCGCCCACCGTGAGCCTCACGCGGGCGTCGCAGCACAGCGGCGGCGAGTGCCTGTGGCTTCGTGGCAGGATGAAAACGCTCAGAAAACCCCCGGAACTGCTCTTCCCCTGTGCTTCCCTGGGGGGCAAAATTCGGCCCCCGCTCCAGCCGCGTCAACACGAGGGTCACCTTCACGGGGAGGGCAGAGCCGCGAGGGCCGGGTGGGCATCCTGGGGCTCAGCCGCTCCCTGCTTCTGACCGGGGGTTGACGGACAGCATGGGCCTTGGTCGGCGATCCGGGCGTCCCAGGGGGCAGTGTCCGTGGGGCGAATGCTCCTTGGCCGGAGTTGCCCCCACCTGGCCTGACGGTGACGATGACCATGACCCGCAGGAGCAGTGTCTGCTACGGCACTCGGCTGCACCAAGCTCACTCTACAGGAACCCCCACTGCCTAGCGGGGGAGGCACCAGGCCCAGCCAGGAGGTGAGCACCGCCTCGAAGCCACCAGCCGGGTTCGGGGTTCCGGCACCAGCCCGTCCCCGAGCACGGCATGCATCCTCTTTCCTGCATGGGAGCCCTGAACCCCCGGGCCTCGCTCCGCGCAGGAGTCTGGGGACCTCGGTGAGGATCCGGCTAGGGAAAGTCACTTCTTCAAAGCTTCGCTCGAGGTGGACAGAACGTGTCTGCATGGTGCTCAGGGTTGTCAGGCACCCGGACACCCATCATACCCACGAGGAGCCCCTCCTGGGCCCAGGTGACCCTCTGGGGTCGGCGCTCTGGCACAATGGGTTAAATCTCTGCCTGCAGTGCCGGCATCCCACAAGGGCGCCAGTTCGAGTCCCAGCTGCCCCACTTCTGATCCAGCTCGCTGCTAATGACCTGGGAAAGCAGCAGAGGATGGTCCAAGTGCCTGGGCCCCTGCCCCCACGTGGGAGACCTGGAAGAAGCTCCTGGCTCCTGGCCTCGGCATGTCCCAGCCCTGGCTGTTGTGGTGTGGCCATTTGGGGAGTGAACCAGAGTATGGAAGATACCTCTCTCTCTCTCTCTCTCTCTGTAACTCTACCTTCCAAATCAATCAATCAATCTTAAACAGAAGAAGGAGAAAGCAACACTGGTCCTCTGGGCTGAGATGCACCCATCTAGAGCGAGACCCTCCCGTGTGTACAGGCGCCCGGTGTCACCGTGGAGTACAACTTCCTCAGCGCGTCCCCAAGTTCACCGTGATGCATTAGTAACATATTGTTAAATACACCTGCATGATTGCAGAAAAATGAGCTCTATCCACACGTAAAATTGTTTTATTATTATGTGCATAGATTAGAAGATTAAGTAGCCAAATAAGCGCACACAGCAACAATAACTCACCGTGATTTTCCACATAATTTTGCCCACGATCTGGTGGTGAAGCTCAGGTGCATCATCCCAGACAGCCCCGACGCACTTTGCTACGTGGGACATCAGCCAGACGGCCGGAGTCCATGCTCGCAACCGTCAGGACCACCGGCTCCGGGCCCTGGGCCCTCGCATGGAGCCGCGCCCTCCAGCCGCTGCTGGCCGAGGGAGGGCTGCCTGGCCGGGTTGCCCTGTGACAAGGGCCAGGTCCCTCCTCGTCCAGGCCTGGGGATTTTTTACGTCTCCTCAGCTTTTCCTCCAGTTTGGCGAAGTCGGGAGAGAGGGGCCGGAAGCCGTCTTGCTCTGGAGCCGTCGCTAGGGAAGAGCCATGGAATTTGGCGGGGGGAGACCCTAACTCACGCCCCCCCTAGCACGTGTGCGCGCACACACACACACACACACACACACTCCGCTCCGCCCTGCACGTTATCTCACAGACGAGACAAGTGCCAGCACTGCTGTTGGGTGGCCGACGGCCATGCTGGACCACAGCCGGCACTGCAGCAGGGCCATGTGCAGCCTCCCCACCCCCACCCCGCGCCCCTGCTGCCCTACAGCGCCTCGGGCATTTCAGGAGCTGAGACTCTGTGTCCCGGTGGACACCCGGGCTCAGTCCTGCCTCAGCTCCTGGCTCCAGCTCTGGGCTCCGGCACCAGGAGGCCGTGGCTCTCAGCAGCTGGACCCCTGCCCCCGGCGTGGGAGAGCGGGGTTGAGTTCCCAGCTCCTGGTTTGGCCTTGTGCAGACACGGCCTTGGGGGAGTGACCCGGCGGAGGGGCGGTCTCTCTCGGTCTCTGCATCTCAAATAAACAAGTAACTGGTGATTTTTAGAAGGAGGGAGGGGCATCTGGCCCAGGAGTTAAGTTGTCCGTGTCCCGGGGGGAGGACCTGGCTGTGATCCCCAGCGCTGGCTCCTGAGTCCAGCTTCCTGCTGGTCCTGATCCTGAGACGCGGTGCTGGTCGCCCGAATTGTTGGGTCCCTGCCACCCACGGGGAGACCTGGGCCGGCCTCCTGACTCCCACCTGCAGCCGGGCCCGGACCTGGCCACTGGAGCCCTCTGGGACGTGAACCTGTGCATGGGAGATTCCATCTCTGTCTCTCTTCTTTGCTAGAGGATAGCTATAGGATAGATGATTGACAGATGATAGAAGATTGACACATAGATACAGATGAGAGCTAGAGCATGGAGAGGTGGTATCTAGCTAGACGGTAAATGATTCATAGATGTTTGATAGATGATTGATAGATGATTGATAGATGATTGATAGATGATTGATAGATATTTTTAAATTCCCATCACTTGTTGGGTCTCAGCAGGGCCCTGAGCTCTGAGCCTGAAACCTGGCTTCCCGCTGAGCCCACAGCCGGTGCAGGGCCTGGGCCATCAAAACTGCCCAGGGAGGGTTTTTGTCAAATGAAACCAGGATACAGAATCCTGGAAGAGTCTTTGATTGATCCCAACTTCCTATACCTTCGATCAGAGAAAATCCTGACCTTGCGAGCCCTCTGCTCAGTTCCATGAGCCCCGACAGGCATAGGCGCGGCTGGGGACATGGCGCGGCTGGGGACATGGCGCGGCTGGGGACACGGCGCGGCTGGGGACACGGCGCGGCTGGGGACACGGCGCGGCTGGGGACATGGCGCGGCTGGGGACACGGCGCGGCTGGGGACATGGCGCGGCTGGGGACATGGCGCGGCTGGGGACACGGCGCGGCTGGGGACACGGCGCGGCTGGGGACATGGCGCGGCTGGGGACACGGCGCGGCTGGGGACATGGCGCGGCTGGGGACACGGCGCGGCTGGGGACATGGCGCGGCTGGGGACACGGCGCGGCTGGGGACATGGCGCGGCTGGGGACATGGCGCGGCTGGGGACATGGCGCGGCTGGGGACACATCGTGGCCACAAAGGGAACACCCCTGGGATGGGCGGAAGTCGCCTCTGAGCTCAGTACAGGATGGAGGACGAGTGATGTGACGGATGCTGGAAAACAAAGATTGCTAAGCATGCAGTGTGAGGAACCCCACGGAGAGAGTGAGGAACTGGGAGCTAGTTGAAGGGCCGGCATGTGGCGTAGCGGGCTAAGCCTCTGCCTGCGGCCCCGGCATCTCGTATGGACACTGGTTAGAGTCCTGGCTGCCCCCTTCCAGTCCAGCTCTCTGCTGTGGCCTGGGAAGGCAGTGGAGGATGGTCCAGGTGCTTGGGCCCTGAACCCACATGGGAGACCAGGAAGAAGCTCCTGGCCCCTGGCTTCGGATCAGTTCAACTCTGACCATTGTGGCCATTGGGCAGTGAACCAGTGGATGGAAGACTTCTCTCTCTCTCTCTCTCTCTCTCTTTCTCCTCCTTCTCTGTCCGTAACTCTGCCTCTCAAATAAAATAAATGAATCTTTTTAAAAAATTGAAACCTGGGGTCTCGGTCGCCGATTTCAGCTGGAAAGATGAACGCCGGCTTCGCCCCTCACCACGCGCCCAGGGAAGCAGCCCTGCAGGGAATGAATTCTCTGCTGCAAATGGGAAATCGGGAGCCGTTGCTTAAGTCTCCGCCATCTGCTGCGAGGCCACTCGGCTCCCATTCGGGTTCGCGGTGGGTCTGCAGCTGCATACAAGGTGAAATAACCACCTGGGTACGGCGGGTGCCTGCCGGGGGCGCAGCCAGCCCCACCGTTCCCGGAAGCCTCGGTTCTGGATGCAAATCCCAGGCTGCACCCCAGACACCAACGCCCGTTTGTTCCACCGGCTCACGTCCAGGCAACGGGCTCGGCGCTGTGCATCGGCTTAGGGTAAAGTCCCACACTCGTTTCTAACTCAGCAGCGGAGTCTGAATCCTTAATTGAGAGGATTTGCTCCCGAGGCCACAGTTCTGACCCCAGCGTCCCCCACCCAGGCCACGTAGCTGCCATGAGAGGCTGTGTCAGCTCGCTCAGGCCACGAGGGTGCCCACTGGGAGCCGCTCAGTAGCAACCATCGCCGGAATCATGGCTGGGGCTGATAATCAGATCCACTTAACGATACAGAGTCAATTAACTTCCAGTTTATGGCCAAGAAATCATCTCGCCACATGGTCCGTCTGCTTAGAAGGGACTGGTGCTGCTGGGACTCAGGGACGGGAAAATGTCCCCCTGCTGGGCGCTGTGGCCCCTGCTGGACGCCTGTGGGCCCTGCTGGATGCCTGTGGGTCCCCACTGGACACCTATGGGTCCCTGCTGGACGTCTATGGCCTCTGGTGGACCCTGCGAGCCCTCCCTGGACACACGTGGGCTCTTCCTGGGAGCACTCACGCAGCTCTTCCACATCCACAGACCTGTCTGGGCTGCCTCCTGGCCCCAGCCCTCAGCCATGCACCCCGTTCCGGGAGGCGCTTAAAGGCAGGACCTTCCCCGCGTCCACTTTGCAGGATCGGAGCCCTCGGGTGCACCCAGGTGGGGCTCCGCCTGCCAGGGAAGACAAGGGAGCCTGTTGTTCTCCCTTTTTTTGGATTTATTTATTTGAAATGCAGAGTTAGAGAGAGAGAAAGAGAGAGAGAGGTCTTCCCTCCGCTGGTCACCAAGGTGAGGACCAGGAGGGCACTGGGCTCCTTCCGGGGGAGACCAGGGAGCAGGGAAGAAGCACGAGCGGCACCAGGGGGCCCAGGTCCCTAACGGGCCAGCGTCGCCCAGAGCTGGGGGCACCGACACCTGGAGAGGGGACCGCAGCGTCCAGTGGCCGGTGCCCTGCCATCCTGTGGGCTCCGAGGCTGCCCGGCTCTGTCTAGAAGCCTGCTCGGATTTTTCTGAGCTCTAAACAAGAATTGAATCCCCAGATAGTTAACCAAATCTGACCACACACAGCGAAATTATTTCTTGGTCATAAACCGAAAAGTTAATTGGCTTCATTTCTTTAAATAGATTCAATTATTTCAGCTGCAATGAATCTTCCAGAGGTGCTCACGCGTCGGGGATGCCCGCCGGAGAGGAGGGGTGTGCACGCCGCCCGGAGGCCTGTGCCAACGGCCACGCGGGGCTCGCAGATGGGGAAGGGATGTGTTTGTGCTTATGAAATATGAAAACCGCCCTCCGTGGCTTGATTAGATCGGCTGCAAACAGCTTATTAAAAATTAACGCTGCCAAGAAATGATGCGTGTGTCTGGGACGGAGAGCGGTCGGGGGCTTCCCGGCCTGCCGTGCCCTCAGCCCTTCCGTGGGAGCCCCTGTCCCCCTCAACCGGGCTCCAAATAACCTCCTGTTAATCCCCGAGGCCCCCAGAGGACGGCGTCCAGCCCTGTCCCTCCTCCTGCATGGCTTTGTCCCTGACTCTGATCGCGAGTCAGCCCGAGTGTCGGTCGTTAGCTGCGGCTCTCACCCAACCTCCAGCCCCCTTTCCAGAGTTGTGTCCAAGTGCTCGGGCCTGTCATGCCCTCGTCCACGTCCTCTTGAAGGCACGAACCACACATGCAGAGAGGCAGAGGCCAGTCCTTGCCCCGAGCCCAGAATTCACGGAAGCAAAGGCATTTGAAGCTACAGCGTTAGGTGGGTGAATCAGGAGCCAGGAGCTACCTTTGTCTGTTTTTTTTTTTTTTTTTGACAGGCAGAGTGGACAGTGAGAGAGAGAGACAGAGAGAAAGGTCTTCCTTTTTCCTTTGGTTCACCCCCCAATGGCCACTGCGGCCATGCACCGTGCTGATCCAAAGCCAGGAGCCAGGTGCTTCTCCTGGTCTCCCAGGCAGGTGCAGGGCCCAAGCGCTTGGGCCATCCTCCACTGCAATCCCGGGCCACAGCAGAGAGCAGGACTGGAAGAGGGGCAACCGGGACAGAATCCGGCGCCCCGGCCGGGATTAGAACCGGGGGTGCCAGCGCCGCAGGTGGAGGATTAGCCTTATTGAGCCGTAGCGCCGGCCAACTATCTATGTCTTAAAACAAAGCAAGAGATGAAACCAAACAGCTAATGGCCGTGTGTGTGTGTGTGTGTGTGTGTGTGTGTGTGCCGCCTGCAGGGGTGCAGGGAGGGGATGATAAAGTCCACCTTTTCCTCTGCAATGGAGGAACTGCTGGCCAGCGGGGAGCTGTCCACAGCGGCCAGTGCTGCGGGCACCAGCTCCACCTGGGAGCACCAGTCGTGCTGAACCGGTTCTTCCCCAGGGCCCAGGCGGACGCAGTGAGGAGCCGCAGTCTGAGAGAAAGGACGTGGGGGTCCCTGCGGCATTTTCCCGCGAACCCCGAGTCGTTTACACACGTGTCCAGGCATTTCAACGCGCTGTGCCTAGGACAAAAACACCAGGAGCCGCAAGACGCTCATTTGCCCGCTTGTTAAAAAAGACTTGTTGGCCGGCGCCGTGGCTCAACAGGCTAATCCTCCGCCTTGCAGCGCCGGCACACCGGATTCTGTCCCAGTTGCCCCTCTTCCAGGCCAGCCCTCTGCTGTGGCCCAGGAGTGCAGTGGAGGATGGCCCAGGTGCTTGGGCCCTGCACCCCATGGAGAGACCAGGAAAAGCACCTGGCTCCTGGCTCCTGCCATCAGACGAGCGTGGTGCGCCGGCCGCAGCGCGCCGTCAGCGGCGGCCATTGGAGGGTGAACCAACGGCAAAGGAAGACCTTTCTCTCTGTCTCTCTCTCTCACTGTCCACTCTGCCTGTAAAAAAAAAAAAAAAAAAAAACAAAAAAAGACTTGTTTACGTAGTTGGAAGTTAGAGTTAGGAAGAGGGAGGGAGGCACAGAGAAAGAGCTCTCCGTGCGCTGGAAGACGGAACTCCACAGGCAGCCACAACGGCCAGGGCTGGGCCAGGCCCCCGCCAGGAGCTTCCTCTGGGTCTTCACGTAAGCAGCAGGGGCCCAGTCACTCGAACCATCTTCCACTGCTTTTCCCAGGCCACCAGGAGGAATCTGGATCAGCAGTGCTGGAAGTGGAGCAGGTGGGACAAGAACTGGTGCCCACTGGATGCCGGCGTCGCAGGTGGCAGCTTTACCCACTGTGCCACTGTGCCAGCACCATGAATTTGCCAGTTTCAAAAAGATGTATTTAATAACTTGAAAGTCAGAATTACAGAGAGAGAGAGAGGGAGATAGAAAGAGACCTGCCTTCCCTTGGTTCACTCCCCAGATGGCCATAACAGCCCAGGGCTGGGCCAGGCCAAAGCCAGGAGCCAGGAGCTTCTTCTGGGTCTCCCGCGTGGGTGCAGCGGCCCAGGGACTTGGGCCACTTTCTGCTGTTTCCCCAGGAGCATTAGCAGGGAGATGATTAGGAGTGGAACAGCTGGGACTCAAATCGGCGCCCATATGGGATGCCAGCGCTGCAGACGGCGGCTTAACCCACTGTGCCACAGCACTGGCCCCACGCATTTGCCAATTTTTAAATGAACTGGGGGACCCTCTGGCACTTCATCTCCCGGTCTGCCTGACTCCAGTCCGCAGAGCTGTGTGTGGGGAGCTCCGACCCCTCCAGCCTCATTCGGAATTGCAGAGCCCCTCTCCCCAGCGTCGGGGGGCCGCTGTCCCTTCCCCACTTACGAGCAGGTCTACAACTCCTGGACTCTTCGAAAAAGATCGTTGGAAGTTAAAAGCGCAGTCGCTTGTGTAAATATGGAATTAATTAAATCTATCTGTGCTTAAGTCTTTTCAGAATTAACTTACGAAATGTTTGCCAGTTAAATTATTAACATGTAACTCTGAAGGTAATGAGTGGGTTTAAGGCTATTTAATCCCCGGCAGGATGGCGGGAACTACTCGAGCGGCTTCCTCCCACTCTCTCCCCGCACGGGAGGAGCCGGAGCTTGAAGCGGGTCCAGGGCGCCCCTCCCACCCTGGGAGGATTCTCACCTGAAGTGAGATTCTGATCAGGGAGTCCTTGAGGGGCGGGAGTGGGGCCGCAGGTAACACTGGGGGCCAGGGGTGGCATTGCCACTCGGTTACGCCGCCACCTGCCATGCTGACCTCACTTATGGGTCCCGGCTGCTCCACTTCCGATCCAGCTCCCTGCTGATGGCCTGGGAAAGCAGTGGAGGATGGCCCAAGTACCTGGGGCCCCGCACCTGCGTGGGAGACCCAGAGGAAGCTCCTGGCTCCCGGCTCTGGCCTGGCCCAGCTCTGGCCTTTGCGGTGGTTTGGAGAGTGAAGCAGTGGATGGAAGACCTGTGTGTGTGTGTGAGTGTGAGTGTGTGTGAGTGTGTGTGTGTGAGTGTGTCCCTGTCTCTGTGTAACTCTGACTTCCAAATAAATAAAAATAAATCTTAAACAAAAACACTGCCTTGGGGCTCCTGGAGTCTGTCCCACAGCCCGGCTCCTCTGCTTCCCACGCAGCTCCTCGCCAACGCGCACCCTGGGAGGCAGTGGATCGCGGCTCACATGCCTGGGTCCCTGCCACCCGCATGGGAGTCCCAGACGGAGTCCCAGGGTCCTGACCTCAGCCTGGCGCAGCCCTGGCGGCAGGCGTCTGGGAGGTGAACCAGAGGATGGAGGCGCACTCTCTCGCTCTCTCTCTCTCTCTCTCTCTCTCACTCTCTCTCGCTCGCTCTCTCTCTGATAAATAGTTCGTAAATGAAGCCATTGGCTCTCTGCTGGGTGGGCATCTGTGGGCCCGTGTGACAGGGAAGTCGCCGTGAGGGCTGAAGGGGCACCCGCCCTGTGCACCGGGCAGCTGAGCTGGGCCCTCCCACATCTCAAGAACCCACTGCCCGGTTCCCTTCCTGTGGGGGAGGGGCTCAACCAGCACAACCCCCACTTTCCATGGGGCCAGGAAGCAGCCTGCTGGGAGAGGAGCCATCTTCTCCTGGAGTCGACGTTGGGCAGCACGAGAAAGCCCAGGGGGCGCCCGCTCGCTCAGTCACTGCCCCGGCCGTGGTCGCTGCTCGTCCCCCACTCACCACTTCCTGTAGGGAGCCCAGCCCAGGTGGCGCCTGCTCACCGTGATCCATCTGTGCAGCTGAGTCCAGCGAGCGTGGCAGCCCTGGCCGTGCTGGGCCCCTCATGGTGCTGTTTCTCCAGCTGGACGGTCAATGGCTGACCTTGACCTAGTGACAGAGCAGACAGAAAAGCATGATGGGCAGCAGAGCCTGCACGGGGAGCGGCAGACCCGAACGCAGCCACCGCGGGCAGTGGGGTGGGGGCCACGAGAGGCGGCAGCACCACAGACCCAGCGAGTGCTGAGGGCCGGCCTTGGCCCTGCGCCGCCCACCTAATGGCAGAGTACGGCGAAGCCAAGGCGACGTGTGGCTCCCGCGGAGCTTCAGGCTTCAGAGGAAGCCAAGCCCTCCCCTCACCCGCCTCTCCTGGCCACAGAGAGGGAGCTCCTAGGGACGGAATCTGCCCCGCGGAGCCCTGGGGGCCGTGCAGCTGGCTCCCCAGCTGTGCTGGGGCGGGGGTGACCTCATGGCCCCGATGGGCAGCGGCTGGGAAAGCAAACAGAGGCGTGCAGCGCGCCAGCGTCCCCAGCGCCTGCACGGTGTGGGGTTTTTCTTTTACCCAGAAAAGGAGAACGACAGCTGCAGGCCCCCCAGAGGCAGCAGCCGGCGCCCCAGCGCTGACACCGACCGCCCAGGGTCGAGACGCGGCTAAGTTGCCCCAGGAAGGCCAGTGGCTCTTCGCACTCAGAAACACAGAAGCCGATGCCGGGTGGGCGGCCCGTGGGGGGAAGGAGCTCGGCCAGTCGGGTGGGCCCGTCACACTGCACCCCGAGGGTCTCCAGAGACTTGCAGAGCGGCCGATGAGGACCCTGGGACCTCGGGACAACGGGGAAACTCCAGGATGGAAGTGGGGGGCGGGGAGACGGATGGCTTCAATATCGCCGCCCCCTCCCGGTTTTAATCACAGCGTCGCCTCCGCGATATTAACCCCGTGAATTCTGCCCCCACCCTGCCCCCGCCCGCGTGTTCACACGCTCGTGCTGTAATTTTCAATTTAATTAGCCGCAGTTCTAAGACGGCCCAGGTCCTGGTGTCCCTTTGCAGCTAATACTGCTAATTGTTTATACAGCCCTCAGTAATATCTCATTAACTTTATAGGCTCGCGTTTCCACATCGGCTGCGAATTAATTTGCTGCAAACCCAGAGATGCGGCTGCTGGAAGGTTTTCCTTCAGAAACGAAGCACAACCCAACAGAAAGGAAAAACACGTCGACGCCGCCCGCCACGTTGGAGCCGCCGGTCGCCATCACCTCCTGATGGGTCCCCCAAGAAAATCATGTCTGGAAATGATCTTTCCTTCGTTACTTGCTTTGTTTTTTGTTTTTAACCAGCCCACCTCTGTGATGCAACATTCTAATAAGAGCCGTTATCCATAAGGCATGCTGGGCGCGCGGGTACACATGAGACAGGATGTGTGTGCGAAAGACGTGGAGGAGACACGGCCCGGCCCCTCCATCATCTTCGCAGGAGAATGAAGCTGTTACCCAGCTGGCTTTGGGGTCACCAGCTCCGCCTCCTGCTCTGGAGATGGGCACTGCAGAACCCCGTCCCACAGCCCCACAGCCCCGCCCCTCGCCACGCTCCACCCCTTCCACCTGCCTCCCCTGCTCCGCCCCCAGCTGGCAGCTCCCTGCCCCCTCTGGTTCCTAATGTCTAAGACAAAAAAGAAAGACACCTCATGCCCCCCACCCCTTCTCCACCCAGGACCACATGGCTGCCACCCTGCTTCATGAGTGGAGCTGGCGAGGAATGACCTTGTTTTTGTCACAGGCACAGGAGGTTACTGCTCACGGGGTGCCCTGTGGACGAAGCCCCCACGGGCTGTCCACAGTGGCTGGGGTGGCTCAGCGGCCATGACCCAGGCTCGGTCCCTTCCGGAAGGTGTGGGTCTCCTCCCAGCCTGCCACTCCCCGGGAACCCGCCTCTCTGCAGCTCCCCCAGCACTGGAAGCCAGAACCGGACATGACCACCAGCCCACACAAAGCTGGGGAAACAGGACGATGCGGGTGGAAGTTGGGGCGGGGACGGGGTCTGGCTCCAGCCACCATGGACCGTGGACCACAAGAGGAGCCCAAGAACACACGTGTGGTGAGGGCCCTGGTAGGGGCCAGCTGGACAGACAGTCGGCCTGACCCCTCCACGTGGGCGAGGGCCAGTGTCGGTGCCCAGTGGTATCCAGGGTGGTCTCAGAAGACCACGGCGCTGGAGTGAGTCCTGCTCCTCCGCCCACGCCCACAGCTTCTTGCTCTGGGGGTCAGCGCCCTGGGCTTGATCATTTGTCCTGCCTTCAGCAGCGTGGGGCACACCTGTTCCCCGACACACCCAGATGGTTTAGGTTTTGGGGGACTCGCGGGGTAGCTGCAGCCTCCCCGTTCCATGGGTGAGACCCAAAATGCCCAGGAGAACTTCCGGGTGTGCTGGAGGCCAGGCCAGCGTGTCCCGGCACAGCCCATGGTGACCGCCGTCGTGGCTTGTCAGATGCACTCCGGTCCCTTCTCATCGTCCTTGGGGACAGCAAACATCGGGTCAGTTCCACCGACGTTGTCACCATTGACAACGATCCAACAGACGCTGCTCCCGGGGGCATCCCGATGAAACAGGCAGACACGCAGCTCAGAACGGCTCAGCTCGACGGGGGTTTACCGGTCCCCCCGGGAGGGGCAGGTGGAGCCGGCCCCCGCGTGCTCCTGGCCGGTTCCAGGTTCTCTCTGACTCTCCACCCGTGTCTCTCTCCATCTCTTTATCTCCCGTCTCTCTCTCCTGTAGGATGCATCCTCTATGGGGAGGGAGACAGGGGAGGCGGGAGCGGCTGCCCTGGGCTCAGCTGGACGGTCCCCCGTCCAAACAAATGGCCACCTGGCTTCCCTCTGGGACGGGCACAATTGGACGGGGCGGCTCTGGCTTCTGCATTAGCACAGACGCCAGGGGGTTCCCGGACGCAGGCGGGTGAGCCTGACAGGGCCCCCACTGCCCGGGGACCCGCCCCTTACAGAGGCTGCTCCTGGCCCCTCCGGGAAAGGCCTCCCTCTCCTCCTCTCTACACTCCAATCCCCACAGTCCACCTTGCACACGTGGGGCGCGCTCGGCCTCCCTGCCACAACGTCGTGGCACCGCCCTCAGCGCCACTCTCTGCCGAGTGCGGGCGTCCGATCCTAGCTGCTCCTTGTGGATCCCACGGAAGGGGCTCCCTGCTTGCTTGGGCAGACCCTGAGCCCCAGTGCCTCACGTTAACGGCTGATGGGTGAGGGGCAGAGACTCGGCCCAAGGGAGGCCTCGAAGAGGCGGGCTGGTGGGCGGGCTTCACGTGGCGGTGGGGCCACACCAGGGCTCCCAGGAGGGTTGGCTACGGAGGCTGAGTGTGCTCCTGCCCCCACCACGCCCCTCCAGACTCATGGGGCTGCTGGGGCTCCAACTGTGAACCCAGCCACAAGCCGCCCGCAAGCCACTCTCAGAGGCTTCCTTAAGGAGAAGCTCGGACTTCACTCCGGTGCTTTAGTTTTTCAATCCCGGGCCAACGGCATAATTTTTTCTTATTTGATGTATTTATTTGAGAGAGAGAGAGAGAGAGAGAGACTCCTATGTGCTGTTTTACTCCCCACTTACCCACAGCGGCTGGGACTTAGCCAGTTAAATCCTGAGCCAGCAACTCGTTCTAGGTCTTCCACTTAGTAATTGGAACCCAACTGCCTGAGCCACTCCCACGACAGCCAGGTCCACCCAGGCAGGGACCGGACCCAGGAGCCGGAGGCAGGAATTGAACCCAGGTACTTCCGTGCCTGGCGTTACCGCCAGAGTAGCTGTCCCCAGCGCCCTTTTATTTCCTGGCCTTGCGATGGACTCGGACGTGCGGCACCACCCGCACGCTTCTGTTCAGCTTTGCCAACATGTACTCGGTTTTTCTGGAAGAATCGCCCGCTGTAGCCCAGTGATCGGTTTTTACTTTCCCAACCGAAAACTGTCCTGCTGATCACTGGGGGTGCTGGGATCCCTGCAACGACTCACTTAGCTCGTGCACAGACGCTGTGTATGTATGCGCCCTAGGCAAGCTGGAACAGACTTTCAAGATTACACTCTTTAATTCGCACCCGTTACAAAGCATCGTGTAGCAGTCAGGGCATACGAGCCATGTTCGTGGACCAACACCCAGGCCGTCACGCCGCCCTCTGCCGCTGTCACGTCTGCTCGCCTTCCGAGGACACGCGTGGTCACACTGGGCTGCCGGAGTCGACGCTAACCCCCCCTTCTCAGAGGACCCTCCCTCCGCTCCCAGCAAAGTCCCTTTTCCCACGTAAAACAGTGCACCCACCGGTGCCCGGGGTGAGGACGTGGCCGCCTCGCGGGGTCCTGCGGGGACAGAGAGCCGGGCCTTCGGGGTCTGCCGGGCTGTGTCCCTGGGCTGCGCCAGCGGGGCACCCGCCAGCCGCAGAGCACGCTCGGTTTCTGATTGCAGCCACCCAGGGCTGTGCAGGGCTTCTCGCCATGGGTGGGTTCACATTTCCCTGCAGGTGCACGATGAGGGGCCGGCGCTGTGGCACAGCAGGGAAACTGCCCCCCACCCGTGACACCGGCATCCCATGTGGGCGTCGGTTCGAGTCCCGGCTGCTCCACTTCTGATCCAGCTTAATGGCCTGAGAAAAGCAGTAGAAGGTGGCCCGACTCCCACCCATGAGGGAGACCCAGAGGAAGCTCCTGGCTTCAGGTCGGCGCAGCTCTGGCTGTTGTGGCCATCTGGAGAGTGACCCAGTGGATGGAAGACCTCTCTCTCTCTCTCTCTCTCTCTCTCTCTCTCTGCCTCTGCAACTCTGCCTTTCAAATAAAGAAATACATAAATTCTTAAAAAAAAAAAAAAACAGGTTCACGACACCGAGCACTGTTTCGTGTGCCTAGCGGCCATTTGTACTTCTTGGGAGAGATGTCCACTTAAGTCTTTGCCCATTTTTACTGGATATTTGTTGATCTTTGAATACTGCAGAACCCCAGCAGCTGCAGCATTGGAAAGATTTTTTTCACAATCTCTTGGTCATTGTTCACTTCATTGTGTCCTTCCAAGCACAACATGTCTACACTTGGGTTTAACTAAATTCTTTTTCGTGTTTCTGCTTTAAGAATTATGTCTTCAAGACCATTGCCCAACCCAGGGTTCCTGCTCATTTATATGCGAGCATTTTACAGCTTTGCTCTGTCATTCAGAGTTCCGGGGCATCCCGAGCTCATGTTTAATACGGTGTGAGGTAGGGAGCTGCCGGCGCTGTTTGGTACGTGGATATCTGGGTTATGTGGACTGGCTGCACTTGGCACTGTTTGCTGAGAGAATATTAAACCGCAGCTCAGCTGCCTTGAAGTTGGTGTCGGAAACCCATTCCCTGGGGTGGAGTGGGTGCACATCTGGGCTCTCGATGCTATCCCACGGACCCCGCGTGTGTCCTCGTGCAGCAGCGGCTGATGTGACCCCGCGTCTGTCCTCATGCGGCACCCGCTGGTCTGACCCCGTGTCTGATCTCGTGCGGCACCCGCTGGTCTGACCCCGCGTCTGTCCTCCTGTGACACAGGCTGGTCTGACCCCGCGTCTGTCCTCCTGTGGCACCCGCTGGTCTGACCCCGTGTCTGTCCTCCTGTGGCACCCGCTGGTCTGACCCTGCGTCTGATCTCGTGCGGCACCCGCTGGTCTGACCCCGCGTCTGTCCTCCTGTGGCACCCGCTGGTCTGACCCCGCGTCTGTCCTCGTGCGGCACCCGCTGGTCAGATTCACCGCAGCTCTGAAACTTTCCCAGGTTGCTTTGCGTACTCAGGGTTCCCTGCACTTCCAAGTAGATCTTAGGGTGACCTTGTCAATCTCTGCCAAGAACAAAAAGCCCCTAATGTTTTGGTGTTATTACAAATCTGCTGATCCATATAAGGAGTTTGTCACCTGAACTATGAGGGAGCTTTAAGTTCTTGCAGACAAACCAATTAAGGGATAGGTTGATTTTGGTGAAATTTGGAAATTCATGCGTCGTCGTTCTTCGTGTGACCATCCGTGGTCCGCGAGCTCCTCGGAGAGCCCTCGGGCAGCGCCTCCCGGCCCGCACAGCACGGGGGCCTGGCTCTGATCTGACCCCAGCGTGGCACGGGGCCCTGGCTCTGATCTGACCCCAGCGCAGCACGGGGCCCTGGCTCTGATCTGACCCCAGCGCAGCACGGGGGCCTGGCTCTGATCTGACCCCAGCGCAGCACGGGGCCCTGGCTCTGATCTGACCCCAGCGCAGCACGGGGGCCTGGCTCTGATCTGACCCCAGCGTGGCACGGGGCCCTGGCTCTGATCTGACCCCAGCGTGGCACGGGGGCCCTGGCTCTGATCTGACCCCAGCGCAGCACGGGGACCTGGCTCTGATCTGACCCCAGCGCAGCACGGGGGCCTGGCTCTGATCTGACCCCAGCGCAGCACGGGGCCCTGGCTCTGATCTGACCCCAGCGTGGCACGGGGGCCCTGGCTCTGATCTGACCCCAGCGCAGCACGGGGGCCTGGCTCTGATCTGACCCCAGCACTGCACGGGGCCCTGGCTCTGATCTGACCCCAGCGCAGCACGGGGCCCTGGCTCTGATCTGACCCCAGCGCAGCACGGGGGCCTGGCTCTGATCTGACCCCAGCGTGGCACGGGGCCCTGGCTCTGATCTGACCCCAGCGCAGCACGGGGCCCTGGCTCTGATCTGACCCCAGCGCAGCACGGGGCCCTGGCTCTGATCTGACCCCAGCACTGCACGGGGCCCTGGCTCTCATCTGACCCCAGCGCGGCACGGGGCCCTGGCTCTCATCTGACCCCAGCGCAGCATGGGGCCCTGGCTCTGATCTGACCCCAGCGCAGCACGGGGCCCTGGCTCTGATCTGACCCCAGCACTGCACGGGGCCCTGGCTCTGATCTGACCCCAGCGCAGCACGGGGCCCTGGCTCTGATCTGACCCCAGCACTGCACGGGGCCCTGGCTCTGATCTGACCCCAGCGCAGCACGGGGCCCTGGCTCTGATCTGACCCCAGCGCAGCACGGGGGCCTGGCTCTGATCTGACCCCAGCACTGCACGGGGCCCTGGCTCTGATCTGACCCCAGCGCAGCACGGGGCCCTGGCTCTGATCTGACCCCAGCGCAGCACGGGGCCCTGGCTCTGATCTGACCCCAGCACTGCACGGGGCCCTGGCTCTCATCTGACCCCAGCGCGGCACGGGGCCCTGGCTCTGATCTGACCCCAGCGCAGCACGGGGCCCTGGCTCTGATCTGACCCCAGCACTGCACGGGGCCCTGGCTCTGATCTGACCCCAGCGCAGCACGGGGCCCTGGCTCTCATCTGACCCCAGCGCAGCACGGGGCCCTGGCTCTGATCTGACCCCAGCGCAGCACGGGGCCCTGGCTCTGATCTGACCCCAGCGCAGCACGGGGCCCTGGCTCTGATCTGACCCCAGCGCAGCACGGGGCCCTGGCTCTGATCTGACCCCAGCGCAGCACGGGGCCCTGGCTCTGATCTGACCCCAGCGCAGCACGGGGCCCTGGCTCTGATCTGACCCCAGCACTGCACGGGGCCCTGGCTCTGATCTGACCCCAGCGCGGCACGGGGCCCTGGCTCTGATCTGACCCCAGCGCAGCACGGGGCCCTGGCTCTGATCTGACCCCAGCACTGCACGGGGCCCTGGCTCTGATCTGACCCCAGCGCAGCACGGGGCCCTGGCTCTCATCTGACCCCAGCGCAGCACGGGGCCCTGGCTCTGATCTGACCCCAGCGCAGCACGGGGCCCTGGCTCTGATCTGACCCCAGCGCAGCACGGGGCCCTGGCTCTGATCTGACCCCAGCGCAGCACGGGGCCCTGGCTCTGATCTGACCCCAGCGCAGCACGGGGCCCTGGCTCTGATCTGACCCCAGCGCAGCACGGGGCCCTGGCTCTGATCTGACCCCAGCGCAGCACGGGGCCCTGGCTCTGATCTGACCCCAGCGTGGCACGGGGCCCTGGCTCTGATCTGGTCCTCATCTCCCCCCGGCGGAGTTTCACTTTTCAATGCACAGGGCCCACGTTTCTGCCCTCAGACTTCCTCCCAAGTCTTCCGTTCTTTGCTTGCGGTTGTGCGGGGAGTCACTGCGCTGTTCCATCCTGATGATTCTGTGGTGACGTGTAAACACGCAGCTGGGCCTCGGGTACCGCTCTCCTCTCCAGCAGCCACACGGAGTCCATGAGCTCCAAGGGGATCCTTTAAAACCCTCCCCAGCAAGGAAAGTGAACTTACAGGGTAAGTCAATTCAAGAACAAAACCTTTTATACTTTTTCACTGATACACATTTTAAAGAACATTAATGTGTGTGTCAATCTTTGTACATGTGCATGTATGTGTGCATGTGTGTTCATACATGTGTATGTGTGCATTGTGTGCATCTGATGTGTGTGCAAACATGGGTGCATTGTGTATTTGTGTACATGTGTGTATGTGGGTTTTGCATACATGTGTGTATGTGTGTACATGGATTGTGTGTATGTGTACATATACGTGCATCATGCTAATGCATGTGTTATGTATATGTATTCATGTGTGTATGTGGATGTGTGTACATGTGTGTGCATATGTGTGCGTGTGTACATGCATGTATATGGATGTGTATGCTTTGTGTGTGCGTGTGTATATGGATGTGTGTATGTGTGCATTGTGTGCATGTGTAGGTATATGGATGCGTGTACATTGTGTGCATATGTGCATGTGTATATATGTGTTCATTGTGGGCATATGTGTGTGCATGTATGTACATGGCTATGTGTTGTGTGTACATATATGTGCATGTGTTTGCATGTGTATATATGCGTACATTGTGTGTGCGTGTGTGGATATGGATGTGCATATCTGTGCATTGTGTGTATGTGTACATGTGTGTATGTGTACATGTGTGTATGAGTACATGTGTGTGCATGTATACATGTGTGCGCATTGTGTGCATATGTGTGTGCGTGTGTGTATGCATGTGTGTCTATTGATGTGTGTATCTGTGCATTGTGTGTGTGTGTATATATGGATGTGTGTACATTGTGTGCATGTGTGTATGTGTACATGTGTGTTCATTGTGAGCATATGTGTGTACATGCATGTACATGGATGTGTGTTGTGTGTACACATGTGTGCATGTGTTTACATGTGCATATGTGTGTGCATTGTGTGCATATGGATGCGCATGTGTGTGCATTGTGTGTATGAGTACATGTGTGTTCATTGTGAGCATATGTGTGTACATGGATGTACATGGATGTGTGTTGTGTGTACATGTGTGTGCATGTGTTTACATGTGCATATGTGTGTGCATTGTGTGCATATGGATGCGCATGTGTGTGCATTGTGTGTATGAGTACATGTGTGTTCATTGTGAGCATATGTGTGTACATGTATGTACATGGATGTGTGTTGTGTGTACACGTGTGTGCATGTGTTTACATGTGCATGTGTGTGCATTGTGTGTGCGTGTGTATATGGATGTGTGTGCGTGTGTACATGTGTGTGGGTGTATGTATATGGATGTGCACGTGTGTGCATTGTGTGTATGAGTACATGTGTGTGCATGTGTATATGAGTACATGTGTGTGCGTGTGTATATGGATGTGTGTGCGTGTGTACATGTGTGTGGGTGTATGTATATGGATCTGCACATGTGTGCATTGTGTGTATGTGTACATATGTGTACATGTGTGTATGGATGTGTGTGCGTGTGTACATGTGTGTGTGTGTGTGCTCCTGGGATGTTTTGTGTCCGAGCCCAGGTCCCCGGATGCCTTTCCCTCCTCCCTGACCTGCGCTGTCTGCATGTCTGACACAGGATTCCCTGAGGAGACAGTGTTTGAAAATTCCGTTTGGCCACATCTGACAATGACCTCCGTGCTCTCGGCGTGTTCGCCTAGGGAGATGTCTCCCCTCTGAAAACGTGGACGACGTCTCGGAAGTCTTCTCTCTCACTCCTCCTGTCTCCCGGGGTCTGTGCACGGCTGGAACTGAACGTTGATGCGGCTGAGGCGACGGCGGGGACCTGCGGGGGACCGGCTGTGCCGGCTGCACTGGCTGGTGCTCCCCCGCCTCACCACGCTCTACAGGGACGCCTGGCTGCCCCTCTGCCTTCCATACAGTGCGCGGATCTGCCGGGCTCGCTGTGCCGGCTCGGGGGCAGGCGGACTCCTGCTGGCCTGCAGAGATCCCTGTCCTGCTCCCATGACGGCCGCATGTGTGCTCATGCCTCCCCTGCTCCCCTCCCCCTGCTCCCCTGCTCCTCCTCCCGCTGCCCCTACCCCTAGATCCCCCGCTCCCCCTCCCCCAGCTCCCCCTCTCCCGCTCCCCCTGCTTAGCTTCCTCAGATCGGTCTTGGCCTTTGCCCTTCCCCCACACAATCTAAATTGCAGAATCAGCGGCTCACTGAGGTTTTCATCGGGACTGGGTGACATCACAGACTAACGTGAAGACAATTCTCATCACATGACGGTAACCATGCTCCATGAGCTGTTGTAAAGCGACTCTGTGGTAATCTCCTCCCTGCTCTCCTGTTACATGCGCTTCTGCATTTTTTAAACAATTATTTTTTGAGTTTCCTCTCAAGCAGCAAGTGGAAGCTACTGCCCTTCCGTTCTCAGCGCCGATACGGTGGTGCGTCCCCAGCCTCCCGGGAGGACACCCAGGGACGCCCCAACAAAGCGGGCTGGGGGGCGGCTGAATGGGGAGCTCTGTGGGCCCCAAATCACGCGGCGAGAGCTGCAACTGCCCCTCCACCCCCCAAAGCCCTAAACAGGCTCAAGGCAGCGCCAGACCCCGGGGTGGGCAGGACCACAGGGCGGGACCCTGTGCCCAGTGTTTCCCATGGGGCTCCCTCTCTGGTCCTCACAGCGACCTCTGGGGCTAGGAGGCCCCTGTTGGCTGTGTGCCCGCACCTGGTGCCCGGGCACCCCGGGATCTGGCCTCAGCACCCCTGACTCGCAGTGGGCGTGGCCGGCGGCCTCACTTTGGACCCACACGCTGCTCCGCATGCATAGAAGGCGACAGCTCTGCTTCTCGCTGCTGCGCCGGGCTCTGACGCCGGGACAGCCTTGCCCGGAGCTGCTGCCGTTGTCCCTGCCTGGAGCCTGCAGCCCCTCCATCTCTGCGCGGTCAGTGGAGCAGAAGGGGGGAGGCGAGGTACTTCGCCATCTGTCTGGCTGCGCTGGCAGGCAGAAGTGCACACATATCAGGGGAGAGAGACGGGGCATCTTACAGAACAGATGCACATGCTTACGGAGCATGGCCAGTCCCACGTCAGCAGAGCGGAGGCCGGGGGAGGACCAGCGCCACAGGCAGATCTCAGGGCGTCTGCGGACGGAATCCCCTCCTCTGGGCCGAGTCCGTCTTTAGCCGAGGGCCTTGGGCCGATCAGTGAGGCCAGCTGCTCTGCTCAGAGCTTACTGATCTACATGGCAAGCCCGTGCGAACGCACCTTCAGGAAGCACCAGAGCAGCCTCTGGCCAAGTGCCTGGGCTCCATGGCTCAGCTGTGGACACACAGTGTCGCAACGGGACGTGCTCAGCCTCTGTTGCCGTGGGCGGCAATGGGTGACGTGGACGAGGGATGCCATGGGTGGCCTATGGGTGACGTGGACGAGGGACGCTGTGGGTGGCCTATGGGTGACGTGGACGAGGGATGCCGTGGGTGGCCTATGGGTGACGTGGATGAGGAACTCAGTGAGTGGCCTATGGGTGACGTGGACAAGGAACGCCGTGGGTGGCCTATGGGTGACGTAGATGAGGGATGCCATGGGTGGCTTATGGGTGATGTGGACAAGGAACTGAGTGAGTGGCCTATGGGTGACGTGGACGAGGGATGCCATGGGTAGCTTATGGGTGACGTGGACAAGGAACTGAGTGAGTGGCCTATGGGTGACGTGGACGAGGGATGCCGTGGGTTTTAACCCAGGGTCTGGCCTCCCACAGAGACAGAAACGCTGAGTGGAGACTGGTGCCGTGTGCAAACAGGAAGAGTCCATGGGGTGGTGAGGGGACACACATGGGTTCACACGGCCCCACGCTGAGAAATACCCACACCCCTACACCAAAGGGAACAGGAAGACCTCAGACAGAACCTGTCATTGGGTCGGTCCATCCAGGAGCAGGAGGGCAGGGGAGAGGGACAGCGGTGTTCCAGAATGTTCTGCCATGGCAGGGTGAAAGCGGGAGCAGTACCCGTAGGTGGGCTCCATGGTGGGAAGCGCTCGTCCCCGCCTTCCACCTCTTTTCATGGGGGGGCCACCCCAATCAGATATGCAGTCGGGGAGGGGTCTGAGCATGCGCCCCAGGGCCACAGGTGCATCCTGGGAAGGTGGGCCATCCAGTGGACAGTTAAAGAGACAGCGTCATTGTCCAGGGGTGCGGGGCTTCCAGCCTCCACTGTCTTCCTGCGCATTTATTGTCGCTCTCCGTGGGGACCCGGATTCCCAGAGCCGCCCCTGCCCCGCCACTGGCCTGTGGCCTCTGTCGCTGCACCAGGCAAGTCGCACAGCTGTGGGTCCTCGGGCACTGGGCGTGCCGTTGTCTGAACAAGAGCACGTCACAAAGTCGCAGACCTGGGAGAGGCGGACCCAGCCGCCAGCATCGGGGGCGTCCGCCGAGCTTTCCCCCCCCCCCCGTCCTCCGAGCACACCAGAGCAGGCAGCCAGGTGTCCGCCCTATCCTGAGGCTTGTCCAAGGCGCTTCTTGCCTGTGTGTCACAGAACCTGCGACCCTTCACCCAGGAATCAGCGCTGGCACTCAGGGTTTGACAGTGTCTTCCCCGGGGCTTCCTGGGGCCGGGAAAGGGGCTCACCCGTGGGAGTGAGCCGTAGGAGTGGGTGAGGATGGGCCACCGGTGACTGGCGGGCGCTGGGGCCAGACTCAGCCAGGACGAGGCGTGTGCACCGTCGGACGGAGAGGCCGGGATCAGCCAGCAGAAAGGGTGACCAGCGAGCGCTCTGCTGAGAGCCCCCTCCGCCTGCTCGAGAAAACAGACCCCGCCCTGCGCCTCCAGTCGCCGTCCATCACCGCCAGAGCCGTGGTCCCTGGACCCGGCAGGCAGAGCCGCTGGCCTTGCTGGGGCCTCACGAGCCCAGCTGCCTTTGTGGACGACGCAATCCCCGTCCACAGCCTGCTGGTGACCTGGCTCTGGGCAGGGCAGGGAGAGGAGCCTTGGCCGCCCGCCCTGGGGATGCCCCCTCCTCCTCCTCTGTGCCTGTCCCCACACCCACCCCCAGAATGGTTCTACAGATGTCCCCTCTCTGTCACAGGAGAGGCAGCTGGGGCGGCTCTCTGGCTCTCTGAGTGGGTGACCCCGCTCCCCCGGCAGGGCCGAGCAGGTGCTGTGGCTGAGCTGTGCACAGCAGCTGCCGTGGAGCCCCCAGGCGAGGCCTCACACGCCCCATGGCGCACACAATCGCTGCCGGGGCTGGGCCTTCCCCGGGAGGCAGGAGGGCACCGGCTCCCAGGCTGGGAGGCGAAGCGGTGGTCACACTTCTGTGACCAGCGGCCCCCGCTCGGAGGTGCAGGTTGAAGGTCCCGCAGGGTCTTCAAGAGCCTCCGACCTTCCAGCCCGTTGCAGGGTGCGGGTGCCCTGTGGCTGATGACCAGGGGGCACAGCCCAGCACCGTGGTAGGTGGAAGCCGCCCCAAGCGGGAAGTGCAGTGGCTCCGCCCCCCGCCCGGATCATGAAGCCCGGCCTGGTGCCACCGCGGGGCTGAGAGGGGGCTGGGCTCACTGCCACTGCTCAGCCCCTCAGGGGCAGCCCAGCCCCAGGAGAATCACGTTCGGAATGCCAAGTAGGACTCCCGCGGAGTGCGTATCTCTCCCACACCCCCGTGGAGCCCCCATAAGGCAGGAGCCGCCCGTGCAAGCCCGGGGCCCTCGTTCCAGCCATCGGGTCTAAGACACTCACCGGCTACACACTCAGCCCGCAGAGGCCCCGGGAGCGGCAGGGAAGCCAGCGCGAGGAGGACACCAGGGAGAGAAGACACAGGGCCGACTCAGGCCTCGGGGACCCCAGGGACCCCGACCCTCACCCTCAGGGCCAGGTGGGCCGGGCCTGGCTGGGCAGCCTGCTTGAGACCCGGCGTGAGCCCGAGCTCCCAGGGAGAGAACATTCTTAGCGGGGGGGCCCTGCTGTGTTTCCTGTCCCCCTTCCATGCGCCCCTGCGTCGAGAAGGAGGATTCTCCCTGGCCCCTCGTGGCTCCCGCGTGTGGCCTGGCGCTCTGTGCGTGGCAGGGCGTGGCCTCATTCTCCGGCCCTGCGGTGTATTGCACCTGCCGGACGCGTCAGCTCCCGGGTTGCCCTGAGGCTCCGTGGCTGCCGACAGTGTCGTAATAACCCAGCCTCTGCACGGTTGTTTTCACACTGTTAGAGGCTTTTTTTTCCCCAAAGTAAATTCAGGCAGAGTCCCTGGCTCCACCAAGGCTGCGTCTGAAGTGCTGTTAGCTGTCTCCCTGCAGGGTCAGCGGGGTAGGGGAGGAGACAGGTCCCTGGTGCCAGGGCACCCTACTGGCCTCCGAGCTTTGACTCGGCAACATGTACGAGGGCGCTCAGCCCCGCACAGGGAGCCCCGGCCTGTCCCCGCCCCTGGGGCATGTGCGGTGCTGTCGGACACACGTGGCATCTGTCGCTGGCAAGGGCTACACACGTCCACCTGCGTGGCCTCTGTGGCCGACACTCAACCCTGGTGCTGTTGTGTGACAGTGGCCTCGGCAACAGGGCAAGGCGCCGGCACGTGTGGGTTCTGGTAACACTTTACAGCCCAAAGCGGCAGCCAGCCTGCGCCTCGGCCGCCCCTGGAGACACGGATCCAAACATTGTGCGGTTCCCGGAGCAGTCGGGTTTGGGGAGGCTCCCTGGAGGAGTGTGTCTTCCACAATCCACAGAGGGGCTGATGGTCTCGTCAGCCTGGACCAGGCAGAGGGGTGGCCACGGCAGAGCTCGGCTGTGTGGGAGGGGCCGAATGGAGCCCTGAGACCCCCAGGGAGCACCTGTGCCGCCGCCCGGCCTCTGCTGGTGCTCTCCTTCACTTGCTACCCAGGTCTGCATGGCCCCACTGCTTGGCCAGGTCCCTGCCTGGCCACTGGCTCCCGAGAACGGCGGCCTCATGACCCTCCCAGCCCCCGGTCGGCCTCACTTGAGACCAGGGCTGGGCGGTGAGCCCAGAGTACTCTGACAAAAACGAGGGCAGGTCGGGCCCTGCTCCGGCTCGGGGCTCCGCACCCTGGCCCTGCCTGGGAACCCCACGGGGGCCTCGTCCGAAGCCCGCCCTGAGCCCGGAGGTCTGGGCAGGCCAGGGGGGCTGCGTGCGGAAGGGGCTTGCAGGTGACCCTGATGCTCCGGCCCGTGTCGCGGCAGGTGCACATGGACAGACGGACAGACAGACAGATGACTGCTGGAGAGTGTGTCGTCCCAGCGTGCTCTCCTGGCCTGGCCGCTGAGAGGGGGCCTGGGGGCGTCCACCTCCAGCCAAGCCTTGTCTCTGGCTCACACGATTCCTGCTGAAGCCACACAGAGCTGCACCGGCCCCGCCCCGGCCGAGAGCCCCCTCCAGGGCAGCGAGAACCTCGGCCAGCAGACCAGGCTCCTGTGACCGGCAGCCAGACAGAAGCAGGGTCTCGTCCTGAGATCCATCACTTCTCTGTGAGGGCAGCTGGCAAAGCTGTGGCCCTGGTGTGGGAGGACAGTCAGAATAAAGCACTCGCCCTGTCCCGGAGCCTCGCCGCCAGCCGACTCCATTGCTGTCCTCATCACCATCGTCCTCATCAAGTCCTGCATTGCCGCCCAGCACCCGCCGTGGCTGGCATTGCACTGCTCTCTCCCCTCCTCCCTCTACCCCCCCAGAGGGGCTGCTGGTCCCTCCTGGATTAAGAGCCTGCCCCAACCCTGCCCCCGCCTCTCCCCAGCATGTCCGTGGTGGGGCGGGGAGTGGTAGGAACAGGTGGTGTCAGCATGTGGTCTCCCAGCCGCACAGCATCACGTGGGAACCGGCTGGAGATGCAGCTCCTTGGTCCCCCCTGCCTGGGCAGGGCTGGCGGTGAGACAGAGCTGCTACGGCTCTGGTCCGGCATCAGTTGCCTTTCTCTGCCTGTGCCCTGTGCGCCTCCCAGGACAGGTGAGCGACAACCGCACTCGGGACCCTCAGTCACCCAAGCGTTGTGACATCCTCACGGTTCAGTTGAAACTCACCTGTTCACCTCTGTAAACAAAGAACTTAGTGAGGAAATGAATTAAGTGAACAAAATTACAAGGGAGCTATTCAGAGGGAAAATTGTTTTTGGATACCTTATTACATTAATTGTCTATATGCAAATCACGGCTTCTAATTACAAACGAGTCTTTGTTAGGAGAGCAGACACGCAGAAACACACAGAGCGGGCGGCTCCGCTCACTGCTCAGCTCGTGGTCGGCCAGAACACCCGGTGCCTTGGAGCCCAGGTAAACTCTGGCCATTTCACCTGCAACCATCGGCTCATTCCCAGAGGGAGCAGCTGGCGAGCGATGCCTTCATGCTGACTGACAAGCGGCCAGGAAAATCCCCACATCTGCTACCCCTTCCGACTTTGGGCGGATAGTGGCGACGATCCCTGGAAAATGACGGACGGGGAAGGACCCTCGATGGAGTGCGCCCGCTGATATTCTCAGCACAGAAAGTGACAGCGGCTCTCGGGGGACGGCGACGGGCACATCGCCGAATGTTTCCCTAACCTCATATTGACTTTGGTTTCTAAAATCAATTTTCTTTATTAGCTGATGAATCTCCGCGAGAGCCTGGCTGCGTGGAATCTGGATAAATTATTTAAGCAGTAAATTGTTTCCATTCTAACTGGTAATAGCAGGGAGGTTTAATAGGACATAGGATAAGCTAAGGACTTGGGGCAAGGTCACCCTGTGAGGGAAAATGAGATCTCAAGGAACGCACTAACTATAGCTTTGAGGTCAGGAGCAGACACACGCCCACACCGCTCTTGTCCAGGGCTGCTCCTCTTGTAGCCCAAGTCCTGTGGGCAGTCTACACCCTCGTGGCCTTACGTGGCCTCACGTGGCCTTATGTGGTGGTCCGCTGAAGAGGCAGTTAAAGCCCATGAGCGTCATGCCCACTGTAAGGCCAGCATTCACACCATGGGCTGCTTCTCCACACCCCTGGGACCCTCGTGTGGGTGTCAGCCAGGGAAATGGGCATTAACACCATAGATAGATAGATAGATAGATAGATAGATAGAGATACATGGATGGATGGGTGGACAGATGGATACATAGACAATAGATAGATACGTGGATAGATGCATGGATGGATGATAGATACACATATCTACACAGACAAAGATAGAGGACGGACAGGTGGATGATAGATGGATACACAGACAGATGGACAGGAGAGATATAGACAGATGGACACACAGATGGAGGATGGACACACAGACACACAGATAGATGATAGATTCACAGAGGGATGGACAGATGATAGACAGGTGAACGCTGGTCTGGCTCCACAGACCTAGCTGGATGATGGACAGAGAGTTGTTAGGTGCATAGATACAGAGTGACAGATGGATGACAATGCACACAGGTAGATACACAGACACACAGACCTGTGCAGATCCACCGAGTGGCCAGCTCGTGTGGCTGCAGGGGCACTGTCTGGCGGGAGAAGCTGACGTTGCAGGTGGGAGGCTGCCTTGGGGCAGAGTCCCCCAGCCTCTGGGGATCCTGGTCGTTCCCTGAGGCCTCCCGCGCCTGGATGAGACCCAGCACATGATGGAGGTCAGCAGAGTCCCCTGGTTAAGTGCTCATTGCCTCTAAAACATCCCCACGGCATGAGCGAGGCTGCCATTTGGCCAAACAGCAGGGCAGCACGTCCTCGCCCAGGGGACACTGGCACTGTGGGGGGGGGACACTGACTCTGCCCAGCACAGGGGACCCCGGCACAGCCAGTGGGAGTGGGAGGCCACGGACCCTGCCCACCAGCTCCTTTCACTGGGACTCAGCCCACTCCATCCATGGGGAGCCCCCTCCCCTCCACTGGAGATCCGGGCCCAGGTTTGGGACAGATGGAACTACAGGGTCCAGGTGCCGACAGCTGAGCCAGGCCCCACCATTGGCTCATTCCACTCACGCCCACAGCTTCGCCCCACTTGGAGCTGCGGGGATTGGTTTCAGGCGGTCTGGTCAGCAAGTGCACCCCCCTCCTGACCAGCACGGTGGATGCCGGGGTCCTGACCATCCTGGGAGCCGCTGCTGTGCCACACGCGAGCTGCTGGGAGGAAAGTGCTCTGTGTGGACAGCAGGGCTCCCGATGCCACGGGTGCCCCCGGCCTCCGGCTCCACTGTCACTGTCAGGAGGCGGTGCATCCGCTGTGGGCGGGGGAGGGCAGGCGTGGGTGTGTCTACGTCTCTACCCACAGCGTCCAGAACCCTGCCCAGAACACGGAAGGACTTGAAGAGAATGTCCTGGATGAACGAACTGATGACCCGAAGTGCCTGTCCCTGGACCAGAAAGACCACACGGATAAAGACGTCCAGCCGGCGGGCGTGTGTCTCAGAGCACGAGTCGGGGAAAACATTCTACACCCTGACCAGCGCGGCACTGATCACGCATCCTGAGAGAGACGAGATTCCGTCCACGTCACGCATCCTTTGGAATGCATTCACAGATCAGACTCCAAGCCCACCTAGGGCCACGCCACGCGCCGCCACCCCTACCCCCCGCCCCAGCAGCCCTGCCGAGCCCCGGTTCGATTTGTTTACATCAATTTCTAAACACAGGACTAAAGGGGGCCCGCGCACACAGGCGGCCGAGCGCTAATTCATGCAGGCTGCTCGCTCGCGGCTGTCTTAAATCATCATCCACTTTGCGGTGCTTAACCCAGCTGCTGACCCCTGCGGCTGCAGCTGTCTGTGGGCTCCAGCGCTGGACAGGGGCCTGGCTCCCCTGGGGGAGAGATGGCCTGGCCCTGCCAGGCTGCAGCTGACAGCTGGAGGAGACGGCCCCTCATGGCCAAGGCCACGGGCAGCCCTGCAAACCTTTAGGTCACAGACGAGCCCTCTGGGGAGCAGAGCGCATTGCGAGGGCTCCAGACCCCGGACGGATCCTCTCACCAGGAGGCTGGAAGGGGCTGACTCTCCGGGGCTCCGTGTTGGAAGGACAAGGGGACACATGTGACGGATTCTGCAGAGAAACGAGGACTGGCAGCCCCGCTCCAGCCTGCATCTCTGAGCGAGGCGGGTGGGAGGAATTTGGTCTCCTTCTCAGCCCGGCTCTCCGACATGTGAGCCAACGCCTGCACCTGCTATGCAGCTTCTCTCAGTGACTGCCCCTGCCCGCAACAGCCGCCGTGCACTCTGCCCCTGGGTGAGCCTCGGCTGCTCCCAGATCCCTGTAGGACCCACCCCACACGCTGGTCTTCCCCGGGGGCCCGCAGACCCCTCCATCAAAGACACAATCCATCAGACACCAGCAGCAGCGCTCGGTTATGGAAAATCCCCACCAGACATGCGGGTGGGCCTCCCTGCAGTGACCCGGGGCGGCAGAGCCAACTTCTCGTGTGGATTGTCTTGTAGGAGCCAGTGGAGAGCTTTTCCCTGGGTCATCGCTCATGACGGGAGGTCTGGCTTGAGCCAACAGTCATCAGGAAACAGCTAGAAGATTCCGGGGGAAAATATGTCTGCGTTTCCTTTTTGGAAAGAAGAAAGGTTACGAGGAAAAACACGCAGTTGGCTGGGGGAGGAATTCCAATGAGGAACACAAACGCGAGACAGTTTCTGCCACGGCAGATAGGGGGCGTGGCCAGGGGCAGGGGATCCTGATGGGGAGCCTGGGGCCTGGGGCTGTGGTCCTGTCACAGCGTGGACACGTGTGCTGCCTCAGGAGCCTGGCAGACCCTCCCCTGCCCCGGCAAAGGGCAGGCGCGAGCGAGCGAGGGAGGGGGACACACTCAGACTTCCAGGGCTCTGTCACATAGGACGGCCCTGCACAAAACCCGGGGCAGCTGCTGAGGTCTGACCCACATCCAGCCACTCCCCGGCTGCCCCGGTGCTGCTGAGCAGAAGTGGTCTAGGTGGGTCCAGTTGGGTCCCAGAAAGACATGCTCAAGTCTCTGGTCTCAGTACCATTCCTGCCAGGAGTCAGGGCCACCAGAGGTGACCAGGGGAGAGGGGTCATCGGTGTGGGCATGGTGCACTGGGCAAGGGACCCTTGGACTCCGAGAGGCACACCGGGAAGACACAGTGAAGACACGGGAGGAGACGGCCGGGGGCTGCAGGGACGCACCTGCCACGGACCCAGGACCTGAGGCCGCCAGGGAGAACCCGGCCTGCGTTTGGAACTCGAATCCTCCAGAATTGCAAACGGGTCCGTGTCTGTTGTCCACGGCTCCCAGGTGGGGGCGGCGTGTGGTCATTTGTTCTGGGGCAGCCCTGGCACACTCATACGGGGACTGGTCCAGCTCACGTCCCATCAAGCCACAGTGCCCGGAAGACCCAGGGGAATATGGACAGCCCAGAAGAGAGAGGTGCTGAACGGCCCAGGGCATCTCAAGACCAGCCCAGGCAGAGCTGTCCCCAGGGGGCAGCGTCCCGGCGCCTCCGAGGGCCAGGCTGGTCCCCGAGGGCACCTGTCCTCAGTAGCCCTCCGTGAACCCCTGGCTCCAACTCTGCTGGGCTCCGCGCCGAGTGAGCTGTGTCCTGCACTGAAGCAGGCTCTGAGCAGAGCAGGGCTCCGGGGCAGACGCCGTGGCCGGGAGCCCGGACGGGCCAGGTCCAAGGCTGGCGAGGAGGCGTGAGGTCACCCACACGTCCTAAATTCAGCCCTGACACGTTCAGCCCCGCCCACCTCCCTGTGAAGTGAGCTCAGCCCTGGCTTCCCGTTAACAACCTTGGCTTCCGACAGCTGACCGCAGTGGCCATCTCCTGCTGGACAGGGCCTCGAGGAGGGCTGAGGGGACGGCGGGCCCTGGCGAGAGCGCAGAACGGGGTGTGTGTGGCCCTGGGGCCTCAGGCTGCCCCGGCTGGCCCAGGTTTAGCACCGAGAAGCCCCTCCCGGTGCCCTCAGAGCTGAGAACGCAGGGAGAGGATCCCCTAGCTCAGGGCTCTCCCTCTCTTGTCCCCTGACACAGACCCTCCCCTCCCCCAGCATGGTCCCCTCCCCCTACCAGACCCTCCCCCTCCCCCAGGCCCCTCCCCTCCCCCAGCATGGTCCCCTCCCCCTACACAGACCCTCCCCTCCCCCAGGCCCCTCCCTTCCCCCAACATGGTCCCCTCCCCTTACACAGACCCTCCCCTCCCCCAGACCCCTCCCTTCCCCCAACATGGTCCCCTCCCCTTACACAGACCCTCCTCCCACACACAGTCCCCTGCTGCCCCATAGTCCCCTCTCCCCAACCGGACCCTCCCCCACACACAGTCTCCCTCCCCTCCAGACCTACCTTCCCCCCGTGGTCCCCTCCCCCTACCAGACCCTCCCCTCCTCCCACACAGTCCCCCTCCCCCACCACGGTCCACCTCCCTGGGGCCCACCCTGTGTCAGCTGCTGGGTGGGAGATGGGCATGCCTGGGGGGCCCGAGCCTCCGCGCCGCTTGCGCTCAGAGACCGGCTCCAGGCTTGTCTGTCAGTCAGCTTCCTTTCAAGCCACCCAAGCTCTGGCCAGGACGAAGCGAGGGGCTGAGTGTGGCAGCCGGCGGGTGCTGGGTACAGGGGAGGTGCCCAGCCGGCCGACTCGGAGCCCAGGTGACCCGTGGGGGAGAGTGCGTCTGCGGAGGGCGCCCTGCCCCACAGCTCGCTTTGGTAAGCAGAAGCCGTAAACGTCAGCATCAACATGAAGTCAGTTCTGTGAACCCTAACCCACGACACGCAAGTAGACGCGGGCAGGGAGCAGGCATCTCACGCCGTGCCCACGACCGCCAGGCCACAGGGCCAGGGCCGGAAGCTGCGTGCTCAGCCCGCGCTGCTAACGCGGTGGCCAAGGGTCACTGTTGAGGATACCCAGGTGAGCCTCCCGCAGTCCCCCACGCCGTGCCCATTCCGCCGCCACGCTCGGCTGTTCCCGGGTAGCATCACCGTCCTCCGGAGACCCTCTCGGTTGCTGTTTGGGTTGCCAAAGCCGCTTCAGGAGGTCTCTGTTGCTGAGGAAATGGCCTTCTTTGCTACAGCTCGCTCCCCGGACTCATCCTCCAGCCGCTCATCCCAGCGCAGTGCTCAGCAGGCGGGAAGCCACGGGCCGTGGCCGCTGGCCCCTCTGCTCCCACCTGGGTCAGGGCAGGAGCAGGCTCTCTGCCTCCCAGGTCACCGGAGTCGTTGCTGTCCTCCCTGACGCCCCAGGCAGGTGCCCTGCAGCCAGTACACGCAGGCAGCCAGCGCCGAGGCCCGGAGACGCTGGGGAGCAGTGGCCACACCTCACGCTTTCCCCTCAGCGGAGCCAGGGCAGGGGCCTGGCGCCTTCCTTGGGAAAGGCACTTCGCCTCTCAAAGCAGGCAGGCTTTTTTTAGAAGAAGATTTTATTTATTTATTTGAGAAGTAGCATGAGAGAGAGAGAGAGAGAGAAAGAGAGAGAGAGAGAGAGGTCTTCCATGCACTGGTTTACTTCCCAAACAGCTGGGGCTGGGCCGATCTGAAGCCAGGAGCCAGGAGCTTCTTCCAGGTCTCCCACGTGGGTGCAGGGTCCCAAGGACTTGGGCCATCTTCCACTGCCTTCCCAGGCCACAGCAGAGAGCTGGATGGGAAGAGGAGCAGCCAGGACTCGAACCGGCGCCCATACGGGATGCTGGTGCTGCAGGCTGAGAACTAGCCCACCATGCCACAGTGCCGGCCCCACCAGCAGGCTTTTGACTGTGTGGGCACAAGGGGGGGCAGCTCGCCAGAGCAAGCAGTGCACCCAGCTTTTCACAGAGCCATTTCACATTTGTCTCAAGCTGTTTATTAAACTCTTAAGCTTTAAAACCTTCCAATATTTATTCATTTTAATTTTTTTATTTTTATGATGTATTTATTTATTTGAAAGGCAGAGTTACAGACAGGCAGAGGCAGAAAGAGAAAGAGAGGCCTTTCATCCGCTGGTTCACTCCCCACATGGCCACAGCAGCCGGAGCTGCGCTGATCTGAAGCCAGGCGCTTCTTCCAGGCCTCCCACGTGGGTGCAGGGGCCCAAGCACTTGGATCATCTTCCACGGCTTTCCCAGGCCACAGCAGAGACCTGGATCAGAAGTGGAGCAGCCGGGACTCAATCCGCACCTGTGTGGGGATGCCAGCGCTTTAGGCGATGGCTTTACCCGCTATGCCACAGTCGCCAGCCCCAACCTTTCAATATTTAAAGCCAAAGCGTGTGTGGCCACTGAGGGGGTGGCTGGGGGTTGCTCGCCCACCAGAAACAGCCAGGTTCTTCTGGAAGGAAGGGCATCTGGCTGTGGCCACCAGGTGTGCGACACCTGAGCCCTGGCATCAGTGAGCCAATGCCCCAGAGAATCCCCCATCCCGGCCCTCGCTCCCCTCCCCCCACCCTTGTGGTTCTCTTTGTTCCCGGGTCAGAGCAGGGCTACAGCCACAACCCAGCCCCTCCTGCTCCCAGAGGCCGGTCAGCTCAGTGCAGCCTGCGCATCTGCAAATGGCTGGGAAAAGCCAAAGGCAGGAAAACTCTGTGTGGTGGGAAAATCGCATGAGCATCAAACTCCAGTCCACAGACAGCTTCCCCGTGGCCTGCGGCGACTCCTGGGCTGGAGTGACGGAGCCCCAGTGTACACTCTCTGGCCATGCGCTGACCACAGTCACTCCTGGGCTGCAGTGGTAGAGTGGTAGAGCCCCTGTGTCTACTCTCTGGTCATGTGCTTTTTTTATTTGACAGGTAGAGTTAGAGAGAGAGAGAGAGGTCTTCCTTCCATTTGTTCACTCCCCAAATGGCAGCCATGGCCAACGCTGCGCTGATCTGAAGCCAGGAGCCAGGAGCTTCTTCATGGTATCCCTTGTGTGTGCAAGGGCCCAAGCACTTGGACCATCCTCCACTGCACTCCCAGGCCACAGCAGAGAGCTAGACTCAAAGAGGAGCAGCCGGGACTAGAACCCGGCTCCCATATGGGATCCAGCGCCACAGGCAGAGGATTAACCAAGTGAGCCACAGTAACTGACCGCAGTTACTCCCAGACTGCAGTGACAGAGCCCCAGTGTCCACTCTCTGGCCATCCACTGACCACAGCTTTCTGCAAATGGTCAACAGGCAAAAGGCCAGGACGAGGCTTCTGGTGGACCACGGCCAAAGCCGGGCTGGGCTATGGGATGAGGGCTGTGCTCATCCTTACGCTGTTCTGCAGGCCAGAAGTCCAAGCTCAAGGTGAGATGGAGCCACCAGTCCCCAGAGGCTCCGGGGAGGGTCTCCCCGCCTCTCCCAGTCCTGGGCACTCTGGGCGTCCCTCACCTCTGACCACAGGGCTCTGATCATTGCTGGCATCACAGGGCTGCTCTCTGTGTGTGCTGCTGGTCCCTTCAGGGTCCCCAGGAGATTGGTCCCGGGCCCCGTAAAGATGGGAGAACCTGTGGCTGCTCAATCCCTTCTAGGACATGTCCAGCGTTTGCCCAGAACCTGCAGAGATCCATCCGTCCCCGATGCTCACAACGCCCGGTGCTGTGTGACCGCCCTGTGCCATCTCCTTTAGCAAACGACAAGAAAAACATCCGCACAGGTTCAATACAGGCACAATTGAAACGTTTCTTAAATGAGCATTTTTTCTTTAAATTATTTATTTGAGAGGCAGAAAACGGGAGCTCTTCTCTGGTGGTTCATTCCCCCAGTGTCCACTAGCCCAGGCCGGCCGAAGCCGGGAGCCGGGCTCCGTCGAGGTCTCCCACAGAGACCTTCCCAGGGGCTGCATCAGCGGGAGGCCGGGGTCTCGCGCGCCTCACACGCCCTTCCCGCCTGCCTAGGTTCTGGCAGCCAAACACAGTCACCTGACTGCGTGCCAGTCACGCCCCTGGTCAGCCAGGGACCGGAGGATTCTGTCCCCAAGCAGAGGCCAAGAGACACAGACGTGGCAGCCGGCGCTGCAGGAGCCACAGTGAGCAGTCAGAGCTTTCGGTGCCACGGAACGGCACGCCCGGCAGCACAAAGGAGGAACGGGGGGCGAGGAGGCGCGGAGAGGGGGCTGGGAAGCCGTGGCGAGCCCACGTGCATGTCCCCCGTCCCCGGGCCCAGCTCCAGCCCTGGCCACTCAGGGAGACACACGGAGCTCTGTATCCCAGCCTGCACTGGGGCAGTGAGTTTCTCCTCCCCAGAACTAACACGACTTTGACGTCACGATGTCCCATCTGGAGTGGACACTGGAGCTCAAGGGGCCGGATGGGCCCGTGGATGTCCTCCCCACCCCCAGGTAGCGGCCAGTGTGGCTGGGAGCACAGCACCTGCTCAGCCCTGCCTGCCAGAGCTGTGTGGCCTGGGGGCCGTTCCTCCTCCTTTCTGAGCCGGGGAGCCCCGCTCTGGGCCCCTCCAGATGCCCGCGGTGAGCGCCCTGTGTGGGGCACCCACAGCCCCGCCGGCTGCTTCACAACTCTGTCTCCAGCCAAGCACTCAGAGCCTGTGATTCCCACTCTGCCGGGCCCCGGCAGCCCCGTGCAGGCCCGGGCACCTCGCTCTCGCAGGTGGGGCTGTCGGCAGCCTCCCAGAGCGATCCTGCACTTCCTCCATCCAGAGTGGGGAGGGGGAGGTGAGACATCTGAATATTCATGGTATGCAAATGACGGGAAATGAGACTGCTGGTGCTTACCTGCTCTCTCCTCTGCATCCCAGGCGTGTTTGTTCTTCCTGGGCGACAGGCGCTGTGACAGCGGCGAGGGCGCAGGTGCGGCCAGGCGTGCGGGACAGCTGTCTTCCAGGCTCCCGTGTCCCACGGGGAGGATCGCGGCTCACAGCGCGTGCCAGGGACCAGGGCGGCTGGCATTTCTTGCCTAAGTCTGCATGAGCAGCAGCTGTAGGCAGTAAGTGGCTTTGGTTCACTCCTGTCATTTGCCATTTACTTTTCTTTATCACACGTTAAGCCTTGAGACAGGCGCGGGCGCTGAGCTGCGTCTCCTCGCTGCAGGGGAGCCAACACTTAGGGGTCGAGGTCCACACCCGGACATGTGGCGAAGCAAAGCACTGCCCCGAGGGGTCGAGGTGTGCACTGGACTTGACCGGTGCTCCAAGGCCCCAGGGGCGGGAAGCCCTGCGCGGGCGGAAGCTGCCGCCGGCCTCGCTACTCGCTACCAGCCACAGGGCGTCCAGGAGAAGGCCAAGGCACAGCTCTCAGCTCTGTGACGGCAGGTCAGGTCGCCACAACCTGGAGCAGGCAGAGGACTCCTGAGCACAGGCGCAAACGCCGGCCACCCAGGAGGGGACCCCAGGGTTCTGAACAGGGGCACCCAGGGCCCCGGACTGCGCCGACGTAACCGCGTCTGTGGCGATAGCACTGGCGTGATGGTGGACAGTCTGACTACCAGCTTTCTCCCCGGTCCCTAATGTCCTGCAGCTTCCCCGGGAGACGCGGGGTCTGACCACAGACGGTGCACGGCTGCAGTGCACGGGTCTTCGTCCAGTTTAGCCTGGAACAGCTCCCCTGCTTTGCTTTGCTTTGGTTCGTTTATTTTTATGTAGTTAAAAGAGAGCAGAGACAGAATACAATCTCCCACCTTCTGGCTCACCCTCCCCCCAACGCCTGAAACAGCCCGGGCTGGGCCAGGCCAAAGCCAGGAGCCCACGGTCTCTGATGCTGGTGGCAGGGAGGGACCCAAGTACCTGATCCACCGCCTACTGCCTCCCAGGGCGCTATGAGCAGGAAGCTGGAGGCGGACGTGGGGTCAGGCCCTCGAGCCTGGGTGCTTGGGAATGGGCTATGGGCTCCCGAGCGGCATCTTAGCCATCAAGCCAAATGCCCGCCCCTGCTCGGCCTTGGCCTTTGTCCATTTGTGATTGGTGAGTGGCATCCAGCAGGCGGGATCTGATGGTCTCACTGTTCAGTCCCGGGGAGCGGTTCTTGCAGTGACTGCTCCTCGGGGCACAGGTGCGTTCTGTCCATCCATAGTGGGAACGGCACCCTCGGGAGCCAGGGGCCGGGGTGCAGGGTTTCCCACGTATGGATTTGGAGGGCGGCACAGTTCACCCGTAACAACGGACAACTCCTCCTCCTCCTCCTCCCCCCCCTCCTCCTTTTTCTACTACTACTACTACTACTACTACTACTACTACTACTATTTATTTGAAAGACAGAAATACAGAGAGAGGTAGAGACAGAGTGAGAGAGAGAGACAGAGAGACAGAGAGAGAGGTCTTCCATCTGCTGGTTCACTCCCCACATGACCGCAACGGCCAGAGCTGAGCCGATCCAAAGCCAGGAGCCAGGAGCTTCGTCCGGGTCTCCCACGTGGGTGCAAGGCCCAAGCACTTGGGCCATCTTCCACTGCTTTCCCAGGCCACAGCAGAGAGCTGGATCAGAAGTGGAGCAGCCGGGACTCGAACCAGCGCCCATCTGGGATGCCAGCACTGCAGGCTGGGGCTGTAACCAGCTGCGCCACAGACAGCTTCTCTCCAGAGGCCTCAGCGTCGGGAGGTGGCCCTTCCCAGCCTCGATGGTCGCAGGGACGAAACCATCTCGTCCTGATTCCCCACCCCCACCTCCGCCAGCAGCTGTGCCTCTCTGAGCTGCTCCGGCCCTGTGGACTCAGGGATTTTAAATCCAGGGTCACCATCCCTCCGGGACCTCCAAATGCCCGTAACACCCAGGGCTGGGTGCCCCCAATCCCTGCTCCCTGGCAAGGCCAGAGACCCAGGCCGCTCTCGTGCCCCCTGCCCCCGGCCTGGGATCTCGGTTTCTCAGAGGTGAGGCTGGCTCATGGCGGCAGAGGGACGACGGTCGGAAGCCGAGATCTGGACGCTGGGTGCTGTCTACTCCCTAAGGCCTTTCAGGGTCACGTGCACTGGAGAGACTGGAAGGAGAGATTCGGATTTTCAGAGTTCTGTTAACCAAGTTTTCTAAGAAGGTGTTACAGGAGAATTAGAACAGCCCCCAGGCGGTGTTTGGTCACGCACAGAGAATGATTTTAAAGCAGGAGACACATGGGCCTCCCAGGAGTCCACGGCGAGGCCCAGTGCACTTGAAATGTCACGTGTTTTCCAGAAGAGCCACTGCGTGGTGCCGCATTGGGAGGTGACGGCATGGGAGCGGCAGTCCACGCAGAGCTGGGGGGCGTACAACCCGATGGGCTTTGGTGGGGACAAGGACAAGACGCCACCTGGGGGGAGTCAGCCCAGATCACGTCTCCAGTCATCGGCCCCGAGGTCTAGTCCCCTCCCCTCCAGAACTGGAGGAGGCAGCAACACGCGTGTGTGGGAACCTGCTCCATGAGAGAAGAGCTCGGGGCAAGCAGGATCCACGGAGTTCACAGCGGGGGAGGGGCCGCCGCTGACTGACGATGCCGGAGAAACGGTCGCATCATCAGCAGGCAGGTGCCGGCGACGAGGGCTGCGGCTGGCGGGGCTCCTGGTCACTGAGTGGTCACCGGTCACTAGGACGTCCTAGTTACACAGAGGCCAGAGGCGTGGGTGAGGCTAGGTGGCCAGGGGACAGGACCTCAGGGGCCAGGGCCAGGTGGGGTATAAGGGACACGAGGGACAAAATGAACACAGGACAAGAGTGGGCCTGGGGGGGCGGCCACGGGAGCCGGCGGGGGCTGTCCCGCCCTGAGTGACTTTCAGACTCTGCACCGGGGTCTCCCCCTAACCAAGCACCTTGGTCTCCTGCTGTGGGCCGACTTGGGTCCTGGGCGGTGACAATTTTTGGAGAGGGGGCCTTCAGGGTTGCTCAGTGAGGTCGTGGGAGTGGGAGTGGCCTCTTTCCAGCAGAGGGATAGAGACAGGAGCTCCATGTCCAGCGCCCAGGACACAGGGAGCAGGTGTCCCTTGAGCAGGGAGTCCTCCCCAGGCCATGGCTCCCGAGAGCGTGGGGCGCCCACCCGGGGGCGGCCGCTCAGATCACCTTCCTTGCATTAAATGAATTCCAGGGCCGGAGGGCGTGGTTTGAAGGGCACCTTCCTGGAGGTGGGGGCCACCTGGGCGTGTCCCGGTGCCTCGGGATCTTGTCCAGTGGGACCATAGCTGTCACCTTAGCTTGGGGACGGACACTCTGTCTGTGGCTCTGCCTGCTCCCCCAGCCCCACAGCGGGGCCACGGAGTCCCTGGCTTTGCTTCTTGGTGGCAGAGGGCAACCAAGGGTAGGAGACGGTGCTCTGAAGAACGGCGCCACCACAGCCGTATCTGGTGCTGGGTGGCCTCGGGCACCGGCCTGGACCGACTCCGGAAACGCGCAGCAGGCGTGCGCCGGGCCACCACGGTCACCACCTCTGGTTCCAGGCACAAGGGGTGCGCCTCCTCGGCACCACACACCCAGGCCGGGGTGAGCCTGGGGTTGGACCCCGAGGTCCAGCCGCAGCAGAAGAGGCTGTGAGCTTTTGCAGGATCCTGGCTCCTGGAGATGCCATGCGGCCAGCTCACACCCCAAGGGCACGGGTCACCTGCCGCAGACTGCCAGTGTCGCTGCCCTGGACCCCACCTGGAGGCCTGGGGGCTCAAGGTCGTCCAAAGCCTGGGACATGGAGCTCAAGGTCGTCCAAAGCCTGGGAAGCCAACCCTGCGCCCCGCCGACGCCTGGGCGATCTTCCCCGTGTGCTGCCCACCCGGCGCCGCCCCGAGGTGGAGCTGGGTGAGATTCCGCTCGTGGTCTCAGCGGCGACCGCCATGGTCTCTCACGTGGGCAGGACTCCCCGCTGTGCACAGTGAAGGTCAGCAGCACCCAGCGCAGACTCAGCACCATGAGACCGGCAGGCAGCTCCCACGCCAGAGGCGTCTCGGGTGCACCTCAGCACCCCCACATTCACACGCAAACGCGGTGCCCCAGACCCAACATCCAGGGCCGTCTGTGACATCGGCAGCCATGCACAGGGACATCACCATCGACTTCCAGTCTGCACACGCCTGGCAGAGGAGACACTGGGGGCGCATTCGCGCAAGGCTGCCCAACGTGTTTTCTGAGATGCCCTTGTTCTTGCTCCGCGACCGAGGCCCCGCGAGATTCAAAACAGACACAGCCACGCACTCACAGGTGGACGCCTTCACATGGGAGATGGCCGGCAAACAGGTGAGCAGGAGAGGGTGAGAGACGGGCGGTGCTGAGCGCCTGGAGGCAGAGCAGGTGCGGTGCGGGGTGCTGCGCCCACAGGGTCTCCAGAGAGGAGACCCCACAAGGCTGCATTGGGGTGGAACCCAAAGTCATAGGGTGCACGCAGGGACAGACGGGCTGTTCCCAGGCAGCGAGGGCCATCTTTTTTTTTTTTTTTTGACAGGCAGAGTTAGAGAGAGAGAGACACAGAGAGAAAGGTCTTCCATCTTCTGTTGGTTCATCCCCCAAGTGGCTGCTATGGTCGGTGCACTGTGTCAATCTGAAGCCAGGAGCCAGGTGCTTCTCCTGGTCTCCCATGGGGTGCAGGGCCCAAGCACTTGGGCCATCCTCCACTGCACTCCCGGGCCACAGCAGAGAGCTGGCCTGGAAGAGGGGAACCGGGACAGAATCCGGCACCCGGACCAGGACTAGAACCCAGAGTGCCGGCGCCACAGGTGGAGGATTAGCCTAGTGAGCCGCGGCGCTGGCGAGAGGGCCATCTTTTTGAAGACGTCTTTTGTTTGAAAGGCAGAGCGACAGAGAGACAGAGATGGGAAGAGCTTCTACCCGCTGGTTCACCCTCCGAATGCCCGTAACGCCCAGGGCTGGGCCAGGCCAAAGTCAGGAGCGGGCGTCCATGCAGCCATCCTGGGGAAGCGCCATCACCCGCGACGTGGGAAAGGCCCGAGAGCACCAACAGCCAGTGGCCGAGCGTCCCCGGGGCTTCGCCAGCAGATGGAGGCGTCCAAGGAGGCCGCGACCTCGCCAAGCAGCCGACACACCCTCGCTCCGTGTCGGCCGTGACGCGGCCGTGATGCGGCCGTGACGCCCCAGTGTCCTTGCACCCAAGCTGCAGGCCTTGACCGGGACGTGAGACGTCCTCCAAGGGCCAAAGCAACGGCACCGGCTTGAGAAGGCTCACAGGCGTGGGCGCCATGGAGACGAACGCCCGGCAGGCGCCTGGAGACGAACGCCCAGCAGGCGCCAGGAGCCCTCGCAGCCGGGACAGGGAGCTGGGGGCCTCCGCCGCCTCTCCCACGGCGCGCTCCGAGCTGCGGTCGGGCTGCGTGCAGCCTGTGCCGTGGCTCAGCGGCTGGACGCACGCGGGCTGTTTCCTGGCCCCATCTGCAGAGCCAGGAAGCGTGGGTCTGCGTCGTATTCCTACCGAGCTGCGAGGTAACACACATGACACACGCGACACACGCGCCACACAGGACAGACCTTCATGCCTGGAGACGCTGAGGCTCTGGCGTCCCCAGCAATGGCATCATCTTCTAATTTGTGAGCTCAGGGGTCACCCCAGAGTTCACGCTAACAAGGTGAGAAGGTCGGACAGGGCGAGGTCCCCAGGAGTGGAGGGTGGGAAGGGGCTCTGAGCCGGAAGGAGCCAGCCTGACCTCCCAACAGCCAGCGGGGGCAGGACAACCATCTGTCAGTCAACTAGCTCACCCAATAGAACTCCAGCGAAGCCTCCCAGCAGCCAGGTTGGGAGCGTGCGGGTGTTCCTGGAGAGGCGGCTCCCTGACCCCGTAACACAGGGCACGGACACTGTGCCCGGAGTCTCCCCAGGCCGCCCTCTGTGCTCCCCGTGGGGGCTGGGGCTGGGGGCTGGGGCTGGGGCGGGGGCGGGGGCTGGGAGGGCTGGGGGCGGGGCTGGGGGCGGGGTGGGGGCAGGGGCGGGGGCGGGGCGGGGGCGGGGGCGGGGTTGGGGTCGGGGCGGGGCGGGGGGGGCGGGGGCGGCAGTTTCCCAGGGCCTTGGGGGCACCTGCACCACCAGTGTGTCCAGGCGGATTTCCAAGCGCTCTCTCCCCGGGCCGGTGAGGGACAAGCTCCAGCAGTCCATGAGGAGCCCTACGCCCTAGGGAACGACCCACCGGGGCAGACAAGGCAGGGGCGTGACGGGGACTCGCTGCTGGCCCCCAGCGCGTGCTCGGCTCACCTCCTGGCCTCGGCTCCCACAGTCCTTCCCTGAGCCCATCCGAAGGACCCGCGGAGTCCCCCGCATCCACAACAGACGCCGTGCGGTGCGTGGGGCACGCATGTGCCACATGCGCTGCATACTATGCACGTGTGTGTACGTGTGTCTGCGTGTGTCTGACACGACTGCCCATCAGGGTCTCCGGGGAGTGGATCTGGGACCCCTCATGGATCCCGGACCTCCCTCAGCGCCTGGTGGGAAGCGAGGCAGCAGTCACCAGAGCCGGCAGGAGCCCGTGGGCTCCAGGACCTCAGCTCCCACGCACGGTAGGAGCTGTGCAAGCTGCCGCTACCCCGCGGCGCTTAGAGAAAAACAGAACAGCCCCAGGTCAGCACTCTTTGATCCGAGCCTGGACCCCTGGCCATGGTACAGAGAACCACACATGACGCATTCTCTCTTGCTCGTGTATATGCATGCGTGTGCGTGTGTCTACCTACAAGGGGTCTTCAAAAAAGTTCATGGAATAGGCCGGCGCCGTGGCTCAACAGGCTAATCCTCCGCCTTGCGGCGCCGGCACACCGGGTTCTAGTCCCAGTTGGGGTGCCGGATTCTGTCCCGGTTGCCCTTCTTCCAGGCCAGCCCTCTGCTGTGACCCGGGAGTGCAGTGGAGGATGACCCAAGTGCTTGGGCCCTGCACCCCATGGGAGACCAGGAAAAAGCACCTGGCACCTGCCATCGGATGAGTGCAGTGCGCCGACCGCGGCGGCCATTGGAGGGTGAACCAACAGCAAAGGAAGACCTTTCTCTCTGTATCTCTCTCTCTCACTGTCCACTCTGCCTGTCAAAAAAAAATAAAAAAAAAAAAAGTTCATGGAAGACGTGGACTATGAAAACCTCTGCGTGTTTCAGCAGTCTGTAACGAACACGTAGTTCATGGTTCTGTGCAAGTCTGATCAGCGCGGTGCTTCCCGGTCTGACAGGCGGACACAGACTGAGGGAGGAGGCTCTTCCCCTGCTGGGTCGCTCGCTGCTCCACCCTCCAAACACCGGCAGGGCAAGGACTCCCCCCACGGCGCTGCATCCAGGACCCCGGCCCTTACCCCCGGCGCCGCGTGCTGGTGGCAGGGACCCGACTCAGCCACTGCGGCCTCCCAGGGTCCGCAGTGCAGGGGTCGGAGTCGGAGTGGGAGCAGGCGCGGCGACGCGGGCGCCTGAGTGTCCCGGCAAACCCCAGCTCTGACGTTGCTTCCTCATCTCTCCATGCTGCACTCACTCCCCCAGGGCACCCCTCCCTGCCGGCCCCAGCCCTGCCCCCCCACCCTGTGCCCCTGAGCCCCCTGTGATGAACCACTCCAGTCCCCCCCATGGCTGGTGCCTGTTTGAACAAAGGGCGTCTTCCCACTCCAGGTTTGGTAACACGGAGACCGTGGATTTGGAAAGAGGGGCTCTGCAGCTCCAACCCGGGCGTGGAGGCCTCCGCGTGGCCTCAGCCTGCGGCTCCTTAGCAAGAGAGCAGGACAGCGAGTTGAGACCCACACACAGGGACGCGGGGAAGGAGAGTGGAGCCTGTGGACGCGGGAAGAGGCCCAGAGGCCGCTGCCCTGGAGCCCCGGGGACCTGCCTTGTGCTGGGGCCTCAGGTCCGGGCTGCACCTCCCCCAGGCGTTCATGAACTTCTAACAGTGACCTGGGGGCAGACACAGCCTGCCTGGGTGGGGGCTGGGCCCCCTCGCTCAGTCCTGAGTCTGCAGAGCCCAGGACGGCCAGGGCTCACGCTCAGGGCCTGTGACTGACGGCTTTGCAGGGCGGCTGTGGACAGAGCAGAGGAGCTGACGTCTGTGGAAGGATCCGGATGGAGGGGATGACCCTGGGCGCAGGGGGGTGCTGTGGGCATGGCAGCCGCCACGCTGGGGCCGCCACTGGGCCCCGAGCTCCCTCCCCTCCCCTCTCATGGGTTCCTTTGCCTTCCTCCCCTCTTTCCTCCCTCCTGCCCCTCTAGAACCTGCCCCGCACCCTCAGGTCCAGCCCGGTGACCTGTCCCAGCTCTGTTTTCCGAACCCTCCGTGCAGGCCAGATCTCAGCCTGGGGAGTCCCTGCCCGGGGAGCGCTGCCCTGAGCCCTGCCCCTGCGTCTTCTGTCCCTCCCCCGTCTCTCGGTGGCAATCTGGTGCCCTGGCTGGGCTCCTGCGCACTGAGGCCAGCCCCCTCCAGCCCCGTGGCCTCCGGGAAGCTGCGAGGTGGCTGTGGCCAGGGAGACAGGCGAGCACCTCCCCCAATGAGGGCCGGGCTCGGCCTCCTGCCCAGAGTGAGGACGGCCTCAGGCCAAGGCCCAGGGTTCCTCCCTCGGGAAGCCTCACCCTTCTGTGCCCCCCAGACTTGGCTCAACCTTGCTCCGGCACAAGGGTGATTGTCCCCTGGGAATCCCGGTGTCCAAGGCCACTCAGGAGCCACCGCCGCTGCCAGGCGTGAATCCGGGCTGCTCTTGGCACTGCTTCCTCAGACCCGTGGATTGGATGTGGTGCTCACCAGAGCCAAGCCCAGGGCCTCTGTGCCCCTCGCCCCTCCCCCACCCCTCCCCACCCCCCTCTGCCCCGGACCCGCCAGCACCAGCAGCTGTCTGGACAGTGAAGTGGTCACTCACACACCCTCCACGGGCTCGTGGCAGCTCTGAGCCACCTCCAGATCATCAGGCTGAGGACCGGGCCCCCACACCTGAGGACCGGGCCCCACCAGGACAGGGAAGCCCCTCCTCCGTTTGCTGGCGGAGGCAGACTCAGGACGGGACACCAGGAGACCCCCGCGCCCACTGCCTTCGTGCCGCAGAGCGCAACCCCAGCGCCTTCCCGATCCCGGGGTCCCGCAAGCAGAGCAGTTCATTCCGGAAAATCCCATAAGCACGGACATCTCCCCACCTCCCAGTGCCCACTAGAGGCGGGGCCCCTCCTCCCGCAGGGTGCCTTTGTCTGGAAGATTCTGCTGCCGAGGTCCTCCCCGTGCATCCGTCCTGACGTCCCACAGAGGCCATCCAGCGCCCGCAGCTTCGGCCCCGGATTTGGCTCCAGCAGAAAGCTCTGGGCTCCTCAGAGGCCCTGGCGTCCACGCCGCTGTCCTCCCGGAAGTTAAAACAAGATCCGCGCCGGCCACTGATGGATTATAAATTCCGTCCCCGGCCTCTCGTGTTCGGTTGCATAACCCTGCTGTGTCCACATAAAAATTAAACACGAGACAGGCAACAGCTGAACCGGATTCACTTAGCCAGATCCAGCGGCCGGCAGCCCACCCTCCAGCGGCCGGCAGCCCACCCACGGGCAGGGCCCCCAGGGATCCAGGCGGGCCCTGGCCTCCCGCAGGGCCTCTGGATCCCGGTGTCCGGGGCTGCCGTGGCCCCGGCAGGACAGGTGCATACAGCAGGGAGGGGGTAGCTCGGGGGGCTGAGGCCGAGGCCTCCCTCGCCACGTGCAGGGCCCCTCCAAGCCACGTCTTCACCACGCGCTGTTCCTCTCCCCTCCTGGAGCGAGCCGGCCGCCAGGCCCTGTCAACCCCTCTGCTAATTAAACTGCGGGCACCAAGCGGCTTCCAGACCCTGAAGGCGCAACAGGATTACAGACGACGCACCCGGATCGTTACCCGTCTAGACAAGGCTGGGACCTCAGTGCCCGGTTCCCACCCTTCCCCCAGCCCATCCCTGCTCTGGGTCCTGAATGCCCCAACCACTGCCGTTTCTGGGCGTGGCCCTTGTCTGTACCCCCCCCATCCCCCCGGCACCCCCAGCACTAAGCCACGCGTTCTCCCTGTGCTCACAGAGCCCTTGGCCTGGGCCCTATTGCACCACTAACGCTGTGCTGTGTAATTCTGGGCCTTCCGCCCTCCCATCTCCTTCACCCAACTCCAAGCCGCTCAAGGGCAGGTGTGGGCGGGTCTTGCCTTGGGGG